>PVHT021183524.1:29090499-29207163 GCA_004024745.2 Catagonus wagneri
TATATATATATATATATATATCTTTTGCTTTTAAAGGCCACACCTGTGGCATATGGAAGTTCCCAGGCTAGGGGTGGAATCGGAGCTACAGCTGCTGACCTACACCACAGCAACAGCCACGCAGGAACAGAGCTGTGCCTGTGACCTACACCACAGCTCATGGCAATGCCAGATCCTTAACCCACTGAGCACGGCCAGGGATCAAACCCCCATCCTCATGGATACTAGTTGGGCATGCTACCGCTGAGCCACAACAGGAACTTACTATTTTTAATTTTTGAGGAACTTCTGTACTGTTTTCCATAGTGGGAGCTCCACTGACCACAGTGAACTAGCTTTCCCATTTCTCACATCCTCACCAACACTTGCTATTTCTTATCTTTTTTATAATATTCTGACAGGTATGAGGTGATACCTCATTGTGGATTTGATTTTCATTTTCCTGATGTTAAGTGATGCTGAGCACCTTTTCATATACTTTTTGGTGGCTGTCTGTATGTATGTCTCTTTTGGAAAACCGTCTACTCAGATCTTCTGTCCACTTTTTTTTTCTTTTTTTGCTGTTGAGTTGTATGAGTTCTTTATATATGTTGGATGTAAACCTCTTATCAGATATAAGATTTGCAGCTACTTTCTAACCTTCAATGCGTTGACTCTTCATTTTGTTAATGATTTCCTTTGCTATGCGGGATCTTTTCAGTTTGATGTAGTCCCACTTATTTATATTTGTTTTTGTCGCTGTTGTTTTTGGTGTCAGAATCAAAAATGTAATTGTTGAGACTGAAGTCAAGAAGCTTACTGCCTATGTTTTCTATTAGAAGTTTTAAGGTTTCAGGTTTTACATGCAAGCATTTAGTCCATTTTGAGTCAATTTTCGTGTATGGTATGAGATGGTGGGTCCAGTTTGATTCTTTTACATGTGACTGTCCAGTTTTCCCAACACGATTAATTGAAGAGACTGTCCTTTCCCCACTACATAGTCTTGGTTGCTTTGTCGTTAAAGTAATTGACCAAATATGTGTCAGTTTATTTCCTGACTCTCTTTTTTGTCCCCTTGATCTGCATGTCTATTTTTATACCAACACTAAACAGTTTTCATTTTTGCTTTTGTTGCCTTGTCTTTGGTGTAATTCCTAATTATTTATTTTGTAAATAAAAAAGGAAATGAACACATTTCATTTATCTTTAGGAGCAGTGATAAATATGAATTTTTCTCAGTTTTAGAGTTTATTTGGTACTTGAAGGTAGTAAAAACTTACAGACTGTGGTGGTAATACAAACTGAAACCAATTTGATACTAATTTTTGAACTGTACAAGATTTAAAGTTTACGCTTTGCTGTGGCTGTGGTGTAGGCCGGCGGCTACAGCTCCTGTTAGTCCCTAGTCTGGGAACCTCCGTATGCCGCAAGTGCGGCCCTAGAAAAGGCAAAAAGACGAAAAAAAAAAAAAAAGATTTAAAGTTTAGTTTTAGGAAAATAAGATGGGCAAAATTTTCCTTCCTAAGTTTTTATATTTTTCTATAAACTGGTAACACGTTGATAATACAAAGACATTTTCTAAATATAAGTTAAACATCAATGCATTGTTCACATCCCTGTGATTATCACACAGAGTGAAATACTACCTTCCTGAATGGTGTCGCATGTTCTGTGTTCCCACATTTCAATCTAGACAGTTTATGTAATTCTTTTAATACCTGTATTTTGAAATCGAGTTCATCAGAGAGCACTGAAATGTGATGATGGCAGACTGAAATTTTCTTTCCCCACAGTTGAATAGTGTATACTTTCTAATTACAGGTTCACTATTTCCTTTATTTTCAGTACAAAAGAAATCCCAAGTCAAAATCAAAAACAAATGTATGGCAGATGTGCTTGTTATGGAATTTTAAAACCAAAATATGTAAATGATTCAAATAGAAAGAAATTCTTTGTCTCACATAGATTCATTCCTTAAGAGGCTTCTATTCATTCAGTTCTTTGGTGAACCCGTGCCTCTGTGATTTGCTGTTTTGTTTGGTGTTTCATACAGCAGGAATATGAGATAATACTCCCAATATTTCACGGTCTAAATTGAACCAATATTATAGATATTTGCTATAAGAAGCTAATGTATTAATACAATAGGTATATAAAACCAATGTATTTTCACAATATTTCAAGTGGCTTTTATACTAAAATAATATGCAGTGTAGTTTTTAAAATACAGAAATATAAAAAAGTATAAAGAAAATGAAAATCCTGTATCCCGTTACCTATATATTCTATAGGCAATAAATGTTAGCTCATTATTACTCTGCTGATCTTGCTTTTAGATTACCAGTTCCTGTTCATCTCCTGTACATTTCTCACTTATTTGCATTTTGCCATATACTTTAGAAAAAAACTTAATACTGTTGGTTTGGCCATTTCTAGATAATCTTGTATTCATCACCACGTCATCACTGCAGGCTTCTTGCTGCCTCTCTGCCCACGTGCAGCAGGCTGGACCTGCAAGAGCTGGCACTCCGCAGCCTCAGCTAAGAACTGGCAGCCATGAGTGTATAACTGCACGCCTCTCAGATGAGATAACTCTCTGGCACCTGCTTTACACCAGTTTCCGGTTTCCTCTTCAAATAACCCCCAGTCTCCCACCATGTCTCTTATCAAATGCCTTCTCTTCTGTGCATCACTCCCCAGCTGTCCTTACTGAGGCTTCCTGCAGGCCTCATGTCAGCTAGTTGGTCAACTAATTGCACTCTAAGCTCTGGCTCAGAATCTGTTTCACAACGAATCTTAACAAAGACAAAATTTCTAAAACTGAAATATAACGGGTAATCATATTATACTCCAGACAAGCTTTAGATTTGGTAACTTCACGTTAATGTATTTGTGAATTGGCTAAGACTGGACCCCTTAGCCTAGGAACTTCCATATGCCGAGGGTGTGACCCTGAAAAGACAAAAGCAACCAGTAAATCACCATTTCAAAGGTGTGCATGAGCTTTCTTCAAAGCCTCTAAAGATAGAGCCCTAGCTTAACTTTATCAAGTCAAGAAAACATTTATTTTAATGAAATAATAAAAAGACAGAATTTTAGGTGACTTTACTATTTAAAAGAAAAGATGTTTTTAGGTGTTACTTGTTTCTATCTTGTTCTGGGGTTTTAGATCAGTCAGATCATTATCATAAATAACTTCTTTCATACTTGAGATTTTCTTATCAGAAAATATAATTTAAATAAATGATGTAAAAAAAGTCTTGCAACTTGAAAAAATAGGGTTTTGTTTTTCATTTGACCATGCAGTAGGGACCTCAGAGAGGATGAAGAGGATAAAGATTGCTGGCTGTCTTTCACAAAACCACCCCACTATTCTAACATCTGGATTAGATGCTGCATTTTCTGGGTTCCTTTCCCCAGCCTCTTTCCCCGTGATCAGTTTTGTATTAGACCTTTATGTTTTCATTATAACCTGGCAGCAAGAGCTCCCTTAAACAGAAAGAGTGAATGAAGGCAATTTTTTCCATTAACAATATATTTCCCTTTGGGGTCTCTGGCGCATTATTGTTCTTCTTTTTTAGAAGGAGAAAAACCCCAAGAAAACTGTCTTCAGTTGTGAAGCATTATTATAGATCCTATCTGAAAGCCTTGGGTTGTGTTTTCCTCTTATGAAAACATCCAAAAATAAGCCCATAAATGAATACAATTCGGAGCAAACATCTATACATATTTGAGCAAGTGTTGTGCTAAAAACACACATTTTTTTAAAGAGCATATTTTTCCACGTAGTCAATATGGAAAATCTGGAAGAACTGAAGTTTCAAAGCAAGGTAAAATATTACTTAAACATATCTTTGGAAAAATTGCATTCTGAGAAACCACAAAATATAATATAGAATAGCCCATGTGTATCTATTTTATTGGGTTTGATTGTAGTCTATAATGGCTTAAGACATATATATACACACACCCTTCCCCCCACCACACATATATAATATAAATATGTGTATTTAAAGTAGATTAATAGATCAGCAGTACCAACACTATATATTACGATCCATATGATATGGTATATCACTATTACCATATACTGGTGTAATATGTATCATATAACAGTATAAATAATGGTCTAAAAGCAATCTATTTTACAACTCAATACTTTCTATTTTAATACTTTTATCCTCATCAAAGTGAAACTTAGTCAAACAACTTGTTTCCTTTGGGCTCTCACTTCTTGATTCCTCTGCCCACTGGGAGGAGATGGTGAAGTTATAAGTAAAAGAGGGAAACCATTTTTAATGGTACGCTTAAAGTCCACAAAGTTATCCCACATGTATTCTGTCTCTAGCCCTCAAAATAATCCTGATGGGAAGATGGAATTGTACCTGTATCAGTTGTGATGGTTTTGGCTATAAGTAATATAAACCCACCTAAAACTATCATACATAATTTTAATTGGCTCAGGGAACTACAAATTGAGAGTGGGATTCAGGGGAGATTTGATCAAGGCTCCAGCTCCTTTTCTCTATGATCCACTCAGGTCTGATCTTGATTAAATTTCTTTGTCTTCTGCCAGCTTTCAGCTCTGTCTTCCTTCAAAGGTCACAGGATGGCTGGGGTAGCCCCTGAACAACACACTTCCATATTTGCAAACAAATGAAAAGAGAGCTTGGTTTCTGGTAACTCTCTCATAAGAACAGAACTCTCCCAGAGGCCTATAGAAAAGGTTTTATTGCGTATCACTGCAAGATGTAGGTGGCATGCCCATGTCCCTGTGTCCTAGAAGCAGCAGTGAGAAGCAAGGAGTTGACTCGCCCCCCTCCGGGCGTATTCACAGAACCTGGGAGAGAAAAAAGACATGAAGAAACACCCCTGAGGGGGCCTGGAGGGAATTCAGTCAGAGCTGCAAGAAGAGGAAGAAAACATTCAGAAAAGAATTTGCGACTCTAGGAGATTTTGCTGATGACAGGCCATGAATCCAGGAGGCAACAACAGTGCCTAAATATTTAGGAAACACCTATTTGCCTGTAGCCGACCCAGTGTGTAACAGCACCATAGAACAGATACTGTTATTGTAGATAACCTGTTACTGTCAAGAAAAGGCCGATTCTTTCCCCCATTTACTTCTTATGGCCTTGACAGGTCAAAAACTACTATTTACTGTGATGAAGGGATAGAGAAAAGGGGGATAAAAGAGCAACTCTCAATGTTACTCAATTTAAAATGAGGCATTGACAAATTGATCTATTGGGTCTCTACTTAGTTTATTGGTAATTCCTTATTTATTTATTTTTTTTAATGGCAGCACCCGTAGCATATGGAAGTTCCCAGGCCAAGGATCGAATCTGAGCCTCAGCTGTGACCTACACCACAGCTGTGGCAACACCAGACCAGTGCGTCACAGCGGGAAATCTGCTTATTGGTAATCCTGAGCAAGAAAAATACAAAACCGAAACTAAATACAGAAATGAAAACTACTCTGTGTCTTACTAGGGATCTCAAGAGAAAACTGGCCGGGCTGAGCTTTTCCTGACTCTGTCACTTCCTGCCCAGCCAGGGTCTGTCAGCTCATCTAGGGACAGCCTGCAGACACAGAAGTAAATGTTCAGAAATAAACACATTCCATTAAAGTTTACTTAATGGCTTTCCACAGATTTCAAAATCCCTTTCCAACTAGGTCGGGGCAAAAAAAATTTTTTTTTCTGATAATTTATGTTACCCAGATGTTAAGAAATCCAACAGCTTTCACTACTCATAAATTTAACGGCATTAAACACCTGCTGGCTCCAAGCAACAACTCTTGCCAAGAAGGAAGGAAGGGGCTTTGCGGTGCGCTAATAGGCTCCTTCCCCCACCATCCAAGCTGAGTTCAGGTCCCAGTCCTGTAGCTTCACGCCCTCCCTCGAATCCTACAGAACATCAGCAACCTACTTTGCCCGTTCTGCGCTGGATGCACAAGTGGGAATCGGAGTTGAGACAGGGCGATTTCTTAAACCCCCAGAAAATCTAGCTGTTGGCAAAATTAGTAAGTGAGAGAGGCCTCAGAGTGAATTTTGAATAACAAAGACTGAAACTTGGAAAGTAGAATCAAATAGTAAGTGTTCGTTTTGATCTTCTCTCATTGTGAGGGCCTTTAAGCACATGCAAGACTTTTCATACTATTTAGTCCCAAGTTTTACCTTGCTCCTCTGCCAAACCCATTAAGATATGTTAAAACTGTTGGGGAGCTCTCTTTGTGGCTCAGCAGAAACAAATCTGACTAGTATCCATGAGGACACAGGTTCGATACCTGGCCTCGCTCAGTGGGTTAAGGATCTGGTGTTGTCTTGAGCTATGGTGTAGGTCACGGACGCAGCTCAGATCTGGCGTTGCTGTTGCTGTGGCTGTGGCGTAGGCTGGCAGCTGTAGCTCTGATTCGACCCCTAACCTGGGAACTTCCATATGCCACTAGTACAACCCTTAAAAAAAAAAAGTTAAATTTGTTGGATTTAGGTTGCTCTTCTCTTTTTTCTCCATTTCGTCTCCTTGATGAAGAGTATCAGAGTGGCAGTAACGTGGACATCTGAAATGGACTGGTTCTGAAACATATCAGAGGCCAGGGATAGCGCTCTCTGGTTCTCATGAATCTAGAAGTGGACCAGACCTGCAGCAAGAAAGTTGTGGATCTGTAATAACTCGGAGTTCTCTGGAGACCTTTCATTCACATACCGCCTTCCTTTCTGTTACTCTGGTGAGTCCAGCCCAAGACTCCACTGGATTTACTTCATGGTCTTGCGCTTCTTGTGGCAGCTCAGAATCTTAGCCATAGGGTCAGAAGGAAATTATTAGTGGCCACTGTGTCCCTGCTGCATTTCAGAAAGCACCAGCTGGACAGATCCATCTCCCTACTGAAGCCGTATTTGTTTCATGGAGATTCACCATCTGACACAGCAGCTTCTAGGAGTAATTACCACTAAGGACAAGGTCTTTGATTTCTGACTTAAAGCCCTTCACAGTGTGCACCATTAACTAACCTCTTTCCCCTCACTCTATTACTCTCTTTCTCATATTCATAGAAATTAATATTTTAGACCACATACCATAGCCGTTAAAAGTGTCCATACCCTGGACGTGCCTGACTTCTACATGGAACGCCTCTTCTTTTGAATCCACTATACTCATGATGAGAGCCTAGTTATTCTTGAGGTGCTTTTCTTTTTCCTTACCAGTATCCTTCCTTTCCTCCTAGAAGGTTATGACAGATTCTACCTCCTCAACATTTAAATGAGTTTGTAATTCGAAGACACATTTTTTTTCTTAGAGACTCAAGGGTTCAAACTCTGTCCCCATCCTGCTGTGCCATTGCTGTTTGTCCTACTAGTCACACTTGGGGTTGAAGGTGACAGTCTCTGGCCACGTGGTTCTAAACGTATAATTGGAGAAGCAGAAAAAAAAAATAACTCTTTATACATATGGTTTGAGTGTATTCAGAACTCTTCTACAGGTAAAAACAAAATACAATGAAGTAACAAGGAATAAAAAGATGAAGTCACTTTTGGGAGTATAGATAAAATAATTTTCCTCTAAGAGATTGCCAGCTTATTCACTGATCATAAAAATTATTATTTTGGAATGCTTATAGTGTTCTGGGCACTACACTGAATACTTCATATGCACTGTATTTTTTAATTCCTTGTGCCAATGCCATGAGAAATAGAGTCTAAAAAGCTAAATAGTTTGCCCAAGAGCATATAGTTGAATTGCAATCTGAACCCAGCCTGCTGGCTCTAGAATGAGGAATTTTAATGACTGCTTGACACCCCACTGAGAAGAGGAATAATATGGTTGGCACCCCATATTTTAGCATCTACTAAAATGCTTTCTTTTAACTATTCCATTTCTTCAGAGATGTAGCTCTGAAGAATAGTAGCAGCATTTATTCTAACTGTTCCTCTCCACTGTAATGAGATATGAGGTTGTACCAGCAATGTTGTTATTTAATGTGATTTTCAGTAGAAGATTCTATATAAATTGCCATCATTAATCATTCATGAAAAAATAAGCCCTGAGTGGGTGAAGTGTTTTGAGGGAACCTTATCTTAGATTATTAAAATGTAAGTAGATTTGTATGCACAGGAATTACAGGAGTGGGGGAGGGAAGAATAGACTTAAGTTGCAAATGAGATCCAAATAAGTACTTCTAGTAATTTTAAATACACTCTTGCAGGCTATGAATTTAAAGATTAACTAAGAGAAAGAAGTTTAACCAAAATGATAGAAAAACATGAGCCCAGTTATTACTAATGAAAAGTATTTCAGCCCAGGCATATTCACTACCCCACTTAACTCACAATCACACATTAAGATAGGTCATTACATCTCTAAAGCCTGAAAAACTTACTGTAAAAAGAAATAATCAGAAGGAAAATTAGAATTCTTACAAATTAGAAATATATGTGCAAAAAGCTAATAGAAGAAGTTGAGGATATTTATCAATTAAGTTCAATGTTCCTGTGAAAGAGTTACCAGAAAGAGAGTCAACAGGCATTGAAGTGACAGAAATAATCAAAGAAATAATAGAAGAAAATTTCCCAGACCTAAAGACAGCTATGAATCAGTCTTAAGAGTAAAAAAAATCCCTCTTGAGTTCCCAGCAGGATAGACCAAAGTAAGTATGTGCCTTAAAATACTCCAATGAAATTTTCAAATACAGGAGTATATGCAAAATTCTTAAGACTTCAAAAAGCAAACATAGCTTATCTACAGATTCACATTTGTCATTAGATTTTTAAACAGTGACCAATGGCTAGTGACACTAGTTACTGGAAAATAACTTTCAAGTTTTTAGTGAAACAGTATGAATTTGTATTCATAATTTTGTAGCCAGGTTGACTAACAATCAAATGCAATCTTAAAATAATTTTTTTCAAATGTAAGAACTCAGAATTGCATATATATTATCCTTTTTAAGAAAGTAATTGAAGAGTTTCTCCATTAAAATGTGAAAGAGTTTCTAATTGATTTTTTTTGCATGTATTAAATCTATAATAATTAAAAAAGAGTTAGGGAAGAGAGAAGTTAGATTAACCATGGTCACAAAACTGGGACACATAAGAGCCGGATATAAGCCATGGACCACTCTGGTTACTTCAGGAAGCAGATGTCAATATGAAGCAAAAGTGCTAGAGATTTATTAGGGGTGATGCTTGTGAAAAATAAAAAGAAAGTGAGCAGAAATAGAGTCTTCAGAAATTGGTATCGTTCTGACACCTGTGAAAGGAAAGCGGGTATAAAGAAGGGTTGGCTAGGAAGAATCTCAGACCATGATATAATTCAGGGGAGGTCTTAGCCCACTAGGGGCTCCAGGCAAAGGTGGTTCGTGGAGGGGTCCTGCGTTGAGCAGAAATGACCGGGTGCTAATAGGATGCTCTGCTAGTCACTGGCCGAGAGCTGCCCAGGGAAAGCATCACCTGAGCTTAATGTGTTGCAGACCGAAAAGCAGTGTGGCTGGGGTCTGTCAGCTAACTGCACTCCTCCCAGTGGGTTCTGTGTGAGGGAGTCTGAGCAGCGAATGTTCAAGTCCATCCTGCCACCGCTCACCTGCTCTCGAGCCTGGAGTCTCAGCCGCTCCCCGGCTTAAGCCTATGGGTAATCATTCAAGGCAGGGTAATTAGAGAGTCAGTATGTGTTCAATGAGGATTAAATGTATTTTTCTATACTGATGCTGGGATTTCTAAAATGTCTCCATTAGAAATTAGGTAATTTAATATTTTAACCTAGGAGTTCCCGTCATGGCTCAACAGTAAAACACCTGACTAGCATCCATGAGAATGAGGCTTGGATCCCTGGCCCCACTGGGTGGGTTAAGAATCCAGCATTGCCGTGAGATGTGGTGTAGGTCACAGACGGGGCTCAGGTTCTGCATTGCTGTGGCTATGGCATAGGCCAGCAGCTGCAGTTCCAATTTCACCCCTAGACTGGGAAATTCCATATGCTTTGGCCCTAAAAGGACAAAAAAAAAATCTTAACCTGGAAAAGATTATTAGTATCCTGCAAAGTATACAACACATACCCACAAACATGTGGGGGTGGAGAAGGGAGGGGTGGAGGTGGGGGAGAAGTATAAATGAAGAAAGTGATGATAGCGATGACAATAGTGATGACGGCGTGCTACAATTAGTGTGAAAAGGGGACAGCGTAGCTACTTCTACAGGTATAGATCGTGTCTAAAAGCACACATGAAAAACATTCCTAACAGTGTTTGTCTAAGGAGAAGGAAATTGAGTGGCTGGGACATAAAGGTGAAAGAGATATTTTCGACATATATTAGCTGAGTTCTAGGCCCATGAATGTTACATATCTTGATAACTTTTTTACAAATGATTGTACAGCATTTCGGTCTGTTGGTAGTGGCACTGTGTCCAGAATTATTATCAAAGCCATTGAGAGATTTCCCTTCTTACCACTTGTCTTTGAGGTCCAAACTGTCAGTACTTCAAAACACAATTCATCGTTTGTACCAAGTGTGCCTTTTCTATCTGGAATGTCAGCATTCTCCCATTCTCCTGTGCTGGGATGGGTAAACACTTTTTTTTTTTCCTATGGCAACTTGTTGCTGAATCTTGCCCTTTCTCCCTGGTCATCCCCAAGGCTACTTGGGCGCCCATTTCTCATGCTGATCCTAGGATCTCTCTCACTCCTTCCCTCCCTCTCATTCTCACACTCGCTCTCTCCTTCTCTCTCTCTCTCTCTCTCTCCCTCTCTCTCTTGGTTTCCCTCTCTCTACTCATTATGAGAACACGTGCCATAATTTCAGACCTTATACCTCTTTTACACATTTCCTTTATCCCCAGCGGGTATTATGTTGACAGTAAACAAAGAATTAATCTCTGCATGAATCATGGTTTGTATTTGTTACTCTGAGTTTCTCTATTTGCAAGTCAAGACGTTAGTATTTCACGTATACCTCAAAACACATCCAAGTGTGAAATTCTATTTTTTTAAATGGAAGTATAATTGAATTACAATGTTTTGGGTGTACAGCAAAATGACTCAGTTACATATATATATGTATATTGTATATGTATCATAAATGTGTATATATGTGTGTCATATGTGTGTATATATGTGTATATATATATATGTATATGTTGTGTGTGTGTGTATATATTTTTTTCAGATTTTCTTCCATTACAGGTTATTACAAGATATTGAGTAGAGCTCCCTGTGCTGCACTGTAGGTCCCTGTTGTCTGTCTGTTTTATATACAGTAGTGTGTGTCTGCTAACCCCAGATTCCCAGTTTATCCCCTCCCTTCCCCCTTTGGTAACCATAAATTTGTTTTCTACGTCTGAGTCTATTTTGTAAAAAAGTTCATTCTTATCATATTTTAGGTTCCACATCCAAGTGGTATCATACGATATTTGTCTTGTAGAATTCCATTTTTGATGTAACTTTGTGAGCATGATATGCAAAAGCATGGGTTGCCTTGGTTTTATGACATGAGCAGGCCACACTTCCAAAATTAAGGTGGCACCAAGAAAGCTTGTTCATACTGAAAAACTGTAACTTGACATCCTGGGGCTTAAGATGGCATGGTTAGGTCAATAAAAATGTTTACTATTTACCCAAACTGCAAAGGGGATTGAATTTAGACAAAGGAAAAAATGTCATAACTCCTAATGCTTTATGGATAATGAGAAACATCATTTTACTATAGTGACTGAATTGTAAATATTCATGATTTATCTTATTGTTGTTTTGAGCCTTTCAATTCCCTTCATCATATCACAAAAAAAAAATTCTAGGATTGAAAAATAAGCCTTAAACCACTGAACTGAATTAAATGAAAGGAAAAAGAATATTACTGGAATTTCAGGTACTAGAACCATGAGGCAATTGCAATTATGATAAGGGCTATCTGAAGGAATTCTTAATTCCCTAATAATCATTCAGATTTTGATTTCCATACCTTAAGCTTTTCAATACGCTTGTAGACTTAAATAATAATCCTTGGGAAAGTTGCACTTTCTCTGAGTCCCCTCATATGGAAAGAAAGGAACCCAGAGAATCATCAAGAGTATATTCAACCCTGATCAGATGACCTATCTCATTTAATTGTTCTTTGGGTAAGACTTTTTTTCTATGTTCACTCACCCGCTTTGTTCCCCCAACAATTAATTCCTTCTCCCAAACCATCGATATGAGTATCATAAAATAGAATTTATGAGTTCATCCTCATATGGGGAAATAGATAAAGCATTCCTTTAAAGAACCTGAGATTTCCCTTGCTGAATTTTTAATTAATAGCAAGTCTACAGTAGGAGCTTAAGGGCCTTTAGTGTCATAGCTCTGCTCTAGTTTGCCTTCGGATCGGAGCAGAGACATCTGGCGAGTGCCTGGCTGAAATGGGGATGTTTTGCTTTCCCTTTTCAAGTATGTCTAGAAGTTTAAGATGATTTTTTTTTTCTCGGATCTGAACTACTTTATCAGTGCACACATCCAGCTGTGCCTAGACAGTCTCCAAAATTCCCATCAAAGGAGAAACAGTCAGATCCACGGGCTGTTCTGAACAGATGCTGTGAACTCGCAGAGCTTGCCCTGCTAAACACCTGCGTGGGGAGCTAGGTGTAGTTTACAGGCAGCGCCTGTCAGGTGTCAGCTTTGGGGGCAAGCACTAGCTCCAGCATGGAATGCCTAGCCTAGCTTGTTGGAGCATTAAAGCTGTTGTTGGAAAACCAGCTGCTCTTCATCCTCTTTCTCTGCTCCCCTATCACAACCCAGGGACCGCAGCTGCTATGGGATGCTGCAGGATGCTCCCAAAGCAGGGGAGGCACCTGGCGACCAGGTTGCTAGGGATTACACCCCGCAAGAGCCAGTCCAGCCCCTCTGTGGATCCCTTTAACCATGGGCTCCCAGGAAGCACAGTGCTTTTTAGGATTTGGGGTCAAAAGTATAACATAACCATTATGGGAATCTCTGCTGAGATCCTCAACTTTTCAAGTTTGATCAGGCACTAAAGATACTATACCCGAGCTGGTTTCAGCTATCAGAAAACTTGGTTTCCAAATAGAAAAACCTTACAGATGGAGTTCTCACTGCAGCACAGTGGGTTTAGGAAATAGGTGTCTCTGTGGTGGCAGGGCTTTGGTCCCCACCCCTCGCAGTGGGCTAAGAATCCTGCGTTGCCACAGCTGTGCCATAGGTTGCAGCTACAGCCAGGATTCGATCCCTGAGCCAAGAACTTCCATATGCCATGGGTGTGGCCATAGAAAAATACCACAGATGCACGTAAGTATATATACACACACATAAATCTATATACATACACATATGAAGTTTTTTTTTTTAACATAATCCTCCAGAAAAGAAAGGAGAAAATATTTGGGGGAAATTTGGGAGAGAAAAAGAGAGTCAGCATTTTCATTTCAAAATATAATAATATTATTTTCTGAGTTTTCCTAGGTAAGCCAAAAAGCAGATTATTTACAAATAAGAACTGTGAAACCAGTACTTCTATAAAACTTCTGTTTTATTTTTCTGAAAAACATACTATAAGTTGATTCCACATATGACATAGGGTTTATGTGAAACACAAAACAAATTAATGTTTGTACTGGATTGTGCGTTTCTAAATTTGCGTCTGTAATTTCTTTTCCAATGGGGAAAACATTCCAGCCTATAATTTTTAAGGCACAACACCCATCTTCATGTATTTTCACCCCGAAAAGCCAAGAAAATGCAAGCGGTAAAGCTAATTTGAAGCCAGTTAGTGAGACAATTGAAGGGGAAAAAAGACCTGAGCAATATGAGCTCTGACTGTTCAGACCAACAGCAGAGTCCATCTTGAGCTGTTTTCTGTTTACAGCATGAGTCAGAGGCTCCCTGACTTTTTGCCAGAATTAGGA
The DNA here is from genome assembly GCA_004024745.2 of Catagonus wagneri. Classification (NCBI taxonomy): domain Eukaryota; kingdom Metazoa; phylum Chordata; class Mammalia; order Artiodactyla; family Tayassuidae; genus Catagonus; species Catagonus wagneri. Next base: position 29,104,365 of record PVHT021183524.1, read on the forward strand.
GAGAAAGAGAGAGAGAGGGAGAGAGAGAGAGCGAGAGAGAGAGCGAGAGAGAGAGAGAGAGAGAGAGAGAGAGAGGGTGTGTGTGTGTGTGTAAGAGGGCAAGAGAGGGTGAGAAGGAGGGAGAGGGAAAGCGAGAGAGGGAGAAATTATGCTGTTTTATTTAGTGTCCTGTCAGATTTTGGTTTCTTAGAGATACGGCTTCCTACACAATTGACGCCGAGGTTCTTTAAGCCAAACTCAGCTGAAAGTTCAGATATGCATTTATCATAACACTCGAAATCCAATCTTCGTTCCTTTTCCTTTTTCTTTGTAAAAAGTCATTACCAAACATATTGACTTTGAACTCTAGGGACCGAGAACCAGCAAAATTTGGAACAAGGATAATAGATAACAGGTTTTTGTGCGTTTGCCTCCCTCTTAGTAATAAAGAAAATGAAGAGAATGAGATTAAAGAAGAGAAATAAAAAGTGAGCCAAAGCCCAGGACCAGTGACCTCATCATTCCTCAAATAGTCTGGCAAACCCTCTTCCCCGGAAATGTCTTAGCATTTCTAGAAGAAACGGTATCTTCTTTTATGTAGAAAACGTTCGTCCTGTGTGGCAAGGGGCAGTTTTTGTGTGTGTGATGCTTTGTGCTAGACAAATAACAACCTAATTCTCGATGGGAGTTGTTAAATGATAGGTAATGATTTTTATTTGAGAAATGTGAGCTAATATCTCTGAACTGATCACTAAAGAGAACTTAGTCAGTTCAACTGCATTCCTCATTCTGACTGGAACTGTAGGATTGCTTTAGTATTGGCATTATCAGGCGTCTCCAGCTCAGCACTTTTCATGCCCCATTGATTATTTCTGGCCTGTGAAGGGGTGCAATTCATCAGTCATTTTCAAGAAGCATTAGCTTTCTCCTTTAGATAGCGTTGGGCAGTCCTCTTCCTGCCGGAAGTAGGATAGAGAGGCACAAGGGTGACAAATATTCCAGGAATTAAACTGAATAAGGGATTTCAAAAACCGGCATCAGAAAGGAGCCCAGCCTAGTGAGTGAGAAATCTGTATTGCTCCCACCCCACCTCCATACCCCCTATTCATTGTTAACATTACCAGGTTTTCGCATAATAGAGTATTTTGGCTTCTAGTTGTAAGTATCACCTTCAAGGTCACCATGCACCATTTTGGGGGCAATTGAGCTGTTCACGTAGGCTGGGAGAAATGTTTATGCAGTGGCATTTGAAGTGCAATCCAAAAGTTTCATAATCAAATATTTTACTCCTCGGAGATACTCAAATTCAATCACTCAGAGATAAACGCTGAGAAAGCCATGTTTAAGCATCATTCTTAGCTTTCCAGTAGAATATAATCCTTTTTAAAGGCTCATTGTAACCCTGGGAAAAAAATTCCCCGTCACCCAGAAACACAACAGCTGCATATAAATCAGGTAAACCGGTCTATTTAAATGAATTGTGTGGCATGACATTGAAAGAAAAAGAGATAAGTTTTAAAATAAGGGAAAATATTTCCTTCGTTTTGATTTAACCATTGTTATTCTCTCTTGCTCTTACCCCCATCTTCAAGTTCTCAAATCGTACACGTGCTTTATCATTTTTACACCAAGTATAACATATAGATATCAGTTACGACATTCACTAGGTGAAAACTCACACATCTAAAATATTTTTTAAATTTGGGGTTTTTTTTTTTGGTTGTTTTAACACATTCTGTATGACAGTGCCTGAGGATTTTCTCACCCCTTGCTGTTTCCTGCCGCTCTAAATTAAGACACCAAAGAATGTCTTATTGGCCCAGTGAGGTGGCACGGTTGGTTTCCACAATGTCCCTCCAAGTCACCCAACTTCTTGTATTACATCTGGGCGTAATTTTTAATTCCCTGGGTAGCCAATTCTACTTTATCAAACTACTTACAATTAAAAAAGTAAAGTAAAATTTCCTAAAGCCAAAGCAGTAGAAACTATACTGACATAATTTCTAAGATCAGCGATGCCATAGGTAGAAAGAAAGGAAGGCAGGAGAGAAATGCACACTCATTAAAGGAAAAGCTGTTCAGTGTATTTGAGGTGAAGAAGCCTTATTCTAGCCAATAGGAAGCAACGGTCCCGCAATTTTTAAAAAATTATACAAGAAGAGGTTCTTTTCCTTAGCTGCTTTTTTTTTTATGGCCACGCCTGCAGCATACGGAAGTTCCCGGGCTAGGGGTTGAATTGGAGCTGCCACTGGGACTACGCCACAGCCATGGCAACACTGGATCCGAGCTGCATCTGCAACCTATGCTGAAGCTTAAGGCAATGCCCAATCCTTAACCCAGTGAGCAAGCCCAGAAGGATTGAAACCACATCCTCACAGAGACAACGTCGGGTCCTTAACACCCTGAGCCACAGCAGGAATTCCTCCTTAGCTTCTTGAAATTATTATGCTAATGGAAAGCTAACTTTGCAGAAAACAGAATCTATAGAATTTAGTACGTCTTGCTCATTGATACTATTATATTGCATATCTATTACCCATATTTCTGATGGGCAGTAAAAGACTTTTTCTTAGAGAAAATGATTGTTTTTATTTTTTATTAGAGTCTTAAGATTACTTTAACTTTAGTTAAACAAAGTCATTTTAATTATCCCAGAATCCAAAATCATAATGCATACTGTACTTCTGTTCTGCTTGTTTATGAATGCTTGGCTTGAGTGCCTCAACGATTTTTTTTTTAAATCTTAATGACCTACCTACAACAAACAGTTTATACCTAAAAATAAGTAGAGGTTCTTTTCATGTAAAGTATTGTTTTATAATAGAAATTCTGCTCTCCATTAAGGAGTATAAAGGGCCACCTGCACCATTTACTGCTTGAAGTGGAAGAAGATACGGTTGTGCTCAGTGTAAATTAAGATGTCTTGAGAGCATAGAGCTTTAGGTAATACGTTAAATTAAGGTTCTCAGATGTGCATTTAATTAAGATATTTAATTTGAAATGTCTGTACTCTTTAATTCCAATTGATTATTAAGAATAGATTTCTTTAGGATATTAAAAAGATGAGTAGGAGAAAGATACTGAGTAGGTGACCTCGAAAGTGTGTTCAGGACACAGCAAGTGTCAGCCAAACGCACTGTCTCTGACCCACCCACCCTGTGCTTCCTGTGATCGGATGCTGCCATTCACATGCAGACATGAAAATAGGAACCAAACTGAAAATGCTCCTTTAATTAGCTAATGAACGTCCTGCCTCAGGTTGTCCAGGTTCATTGTTTATTACTTTTGCTTACATCTGCTAAAAATCATTTGTAATATTGCTGGGACCATCTCTCAGAACAGTTTTTAACATCTCAAGCAGTAAATACTCACTGAGAATCGAATCATCTGAAAAGGGCTACGTTCAATACACTAAGAACTGAAGGAAATTATGTGAAAGCATTCCACCCTCAAGCAGTTTAGAATCTAACAACACACAACACTTAATCATGGGCATTCCTGTTGTGGCTCAGGGGGTTACAAACCTAGCTAGTATCCTCATCCTCGAGGATGCGGGTTTGATCCCTGGCCTCATTCAGTGGGTTACAGAGCCAGCGTTGCCGTGAGCTGTGCTGTAGGTCGAAGATGCCGCTCAGACCTGGCGTTGCTGTGGCTGTGGTGTGGGCCGCCAGCTGTAGCTCCGATTGGACCCCTGGACTGGGAACCTCCATGTGCTGCAGATGCAGCCCTAAAAAGAAAAGAAAAAGAAAGAAAAGAAAACACACACTGCATTCGTTAGGTAATAGCACATGTTGTAAATGCCAAATAACTTCTGTGAAAATTTGAGTCATGTAGAGGCGTAGGGAATTCTGTGGGCTGTAGTGCTCAAAGATGCCCTTCAAATGAAGACATTTTTGATTGGACTTTGAAAGAAGACCAAAGATGATAATAATAGAAGCAAATGTTTATTGATCTTCTACACTGGAATGCTTTTTCTTTTTTTTTTTCTTTCTCTTTTTAGGGCCGCACCTGAAGCATATGGAACTTCCCAGGCTAAGGGTCAAACTGGAGCTATAGCTGTCGACCTACACCACAGCCACAACAATTCAGGATCCTGAGAAAGGCCAGGGATTGAACCCGTGTCCTCATGGAAGCTAGTCAGGTTCCTTACTGCTGATCAACAACAGGAACTCCCTGGACTGCTTCTAAGTACTGTCCGTGAGCTGTGATTTTTACTCCTCAAAGCGACACCCTGAGATTGCATTGTTTATACACCCATTCCATAGATGGGGAAACTGAGGTGCAAAGTGGCTAAGTTTCTTGGCTATAGTCCCACAGCCAGGCGGTATGAAGCGAAGGTGAGAGCCTCTGGAGCCAGGCTCCAGAGCCCTCCCTTGAGTCATTATTTTTCATTTGTACATTGCTGGGACCATCCATCAGAAGACTTTTGAATGTCCCCCAGAGCCCTCCCTTAATCCCCTCACAGGGCTCCCATGGACTCAAGAGAAGCAGAGGAGTGACACTGGGGATGAATAAAGATGCATTTTAGGGAGATTTCGAGGGTGGAATCAATGAGCCAGTGCAAACCATGTTCCAAGTAATTGATTAGAAGAATCAGTTATAAATGTATGCCAGGACCAAGGTGAAAACTTCAAAAGGCGTATGAAGGTGATTAGGCTTTTGTGATAAGGCGGTGGGGAGCCACTGACCATTCTCTAATTCAGGGCTAAAGGATGGAAGCAGTCCGTTCCAAGACTTGTTCTGGCAGGGAAGGTGGGGCGGTTAGATCCCAAAACAGAACGCCAACACCTGTAAATTACTTCCTTCGGTGCTCTGTTTACCTTGATAGTCTTTTCCACTGTAAATGAAACCAGGATTTTACTTGTTCTTTTCCTTGATTCATTATTTTTCCCTTTGTCTTTGGAGGGATAGCCTTAAACCATACTTTAGTTAATTTTTTTTTTTTCTCCAGGCAGTGTGGGGTTTTGGAAAACTGTGGAAACCTGGGTTTACTCCTGGATATTGGTACTTATTAGGTGTCAGAATTTGTGTGAGTTAGTTAACCCTTCTTGGCCTCAGTTTCCTTTTTCAAAAGTTGGGTAAAAATAAAAGGGCAGTTCTGATGAGGAAATGCAAAGGTGCAAGTGAGGATCTGACCATGGTGAAGACCGTGAGCTAGTCCCAGCCCTGGTTTTCCTCTTCACGGGTGGTGGGCAATGCTGAGCGCTGGACACAACTGAGAATATTCTTCCTTCATTCCCCCTAAGGACTCACAGGTACTGCTGGCAAGAAGGGTCAAGGAACAAATGACCCACCGCACCCCCACATCCCGTATCCCCCCAGGGCCTCAGAGAGTAAGCAAAGGGCAAAGCTTTAACTCCACGTTGGTCCAGGTATGAAGACCACCACCTTGTCTCAAGTAGCAGGGGGGCCTCTCAGCTGCTTACAGGTTGTTGTTATTATACTCCCCAAACAGCCTGGTCTTTCTGAGTGACTCCCTGCCTCTTCTACAACCACTGGGCATCTTAATATCTCTAACAGTCCCCCCTCTACTGTTGCTCAAGACTGACTCTAGATGATTCTTCCTAAACGGCTGTGTTGACCATCTCATTCCACTGCTAAGTCTTAACAGCTCCCACCTTCCTATGACGTGGAGAATAGCACAAAATCCCTCCACACGGAAGTCAAGATCCTCAGACGGTCCCCAAATAGGTGCATCCACCCTCATAACTGCATCTCTCTCTTTTTGTTTTCCTTTTAGGGCGGCACCCATGGCATATGGAGGTTCCCAGGCTAGGGTTTGAATCAGAGCTGCAGCCGCTGGCCCACACCACAGCCACATCAATGCTGGATCTGAGCCGCCTCTGAGACCTACACCATAGCTCACAGCAATGCCAGATCTTTAACCTGCTGAGTGAGGCCAGGGATCCAACCGGCATCCTCATCGATACTAGTTACCACTGAGCCACTGAGCCACAATGGGAACTCCAATAACTGCATCTGTCTAGCCCCTGTGAATATAAATCTCTTCCATATCTAATCGCCTCTCTGTTTCCCTGCTCCTTCATGCCTTGAAGTTACTTATGGGTAAATCTTGACTTGTGCCATTCCTACCCCCAGGCTGGCCTCCGTTCCTGGTCATTTCTGCCAAATGCCAGAGGCACATAGGTACCAAATGCGTGGTATGTTTTCAGTAAACTTACCACGGCATTCCTGCTACACTAGAAAGCCCATAAAGGCAGTGGCTAAGTGTGTTCTGGTTCCTACTGCTGTGTTCCCGGGATCTAGCCCTCTCTAGTCTTATCATATAAGATACTGATTTATATACACATACATACACACATAAAATGAATTAAAAAATGAATGAATGAACAATTAACTACCTAGGATTATAACTACATTACTTTACTTTAGGATTTATTATTTCTTTATCTTCTGTGCCCTCACCATTAAATACAGCATTCTTAGGAGAGGTATTTATAAAGAAGCTGGTAATATTTACCATTTTTTTAATCACCATGAATTTATGTCTGCATTTTCTTAGCACTAGAGATTTTCCTTTTACTTTATTACTTCTAGCCCCCATATGCCTTTTTTTTTTTAATTACCTTTACACTTCCTTTATTTTGCTCTGATTCTCAACCTTTTTCCTTGTGGATCTTAAGGGACTTGGGTCAGTTCCTCCAAAGTACGCAGAAGCTCAGCCCCAAGTGTGAATTTCTTATGTCATATTTGTGATTCCTTTAAAAATACAGAGATCAGTAGACTTTTACCATTTTTTAAAAAATGCTGCTTGAGCTTGATGCTTTTTTTCCATTTCAAAAATAAATGTACCTGAGACTCAACAGAAATTATTCAGATAAGGTTTGGACACCACCACCTTGCTTCCGAATCTTGGCTGTATTATTTCTGACCCTCAGAAGGGCCCCACAAAGCAAGAGTTTCAGTTTGCAAATACCAAAGCTGAGCATCGGAGATCTTGAGGACCTTACTCAGGGTCACTCAGCTGTCCTGTAAATGCTCCTCGGGTCTGTCTGTCTCAAAAGCTATTCGTATTTCTGCAACCCGCTCGCTGTGACTTCCCACGGTGGCTGTGTCAGCCTGCGGGTGGGTTCTCCTTTCTCAATCTTGGTTTCCTCATTCTTACATAACTATCATAGATTTGAGGTCTTTCAGGTGGCCTTCTGTTTTAACACTGGGTGACACCGAATGTCTGTGGAACCCAGAGACCACCACTTAAAGCCGAGATCCTTACATGTGATCACAGGCACTGTGTCCTCACCTAGCTCCCCGTGCCTGAAAATGAGAAACAGGCCCTCTTGCACACTCTCTGTTACCACAGCTGCGCTTCCAGCTCACCCCCCGCCCACGGGAAATCCAAGTAGCTCTCGCTCTGAGGGCACCAAACGGATATTCCAGGGCTACGAAACTCCCTTCCATAACTGAATCTTCTTTTCACCTTTTAGAGACTCCACGTTACAAAGCTAGGCCAGATTTCCTGGAGCCGGGGACTGGGCGGAAATCCCTGGAGGTTAGGTGTGAAGCAAGGATTTATTTCCCTTTCTCTTTTGGGTGGTGAACTGGGGACTTGGAACCTGCTGGTAGCAAAAGAGCCTGTTAGGGTCCCTTAGCCGGAGAGGAGATGTTATGTTAGCTCTGACACTGATCTTAGGTTCTAGGGGTGTGGTCTGGGGACACGAATGGGCAACGTAACTTTGAAAGTACGAGATGGTACAGAATGGTTCAAGGAGCAGGCCGGTCAAGCAGACCCAGCTTAGAAAGGCTGATCCTGGAACTCTCAGTGCAGGAGGCAGCAGGTGGGCTGACTCGGAAGGAAAGAGAAAGCAGCAGAGGCCACTGAGTGTTTGATCAAAGATCCTGATTTTTTTTTTTTTTTTTTATGACAAAAGGACTCAGGGAAGGAGAAAGAGAAGAGAGAAAAAAAAAGGGAAGAGGGCAGCTCACAGGCAGGCACAAACATAAGTACAGCTATTACATTTTTTTCCTAAAGTGGTTGTTTGTGTTGCCTCCAAACTCTAACATGTTTTTACGTGGCAGGCTGTTGTGACTGGGGCAGACCGCTTGACATTTGCCAGCTTCTCTTGCTGTTAAAAAGAACGATGTTAGCAAGAAGAAAGTGAGGCGACAAAGCAAAATTAATTAACGCCACCATCTAACAAAGCAAAATAAATTAAATGATGGTTGACTCACACTGTGTACTTCTACACGGTGGGGGGGAAGGGCTTTTAACCCCCTCTGCTCTGAGCGCAGCACCGTGGTGGCGTGGAGGGCACCAGGGCCATGCAAGGCCACGCTGGGCTCGGGTGCACGCACGCGCACAGGCAAGCAAACCAGCCAGTCATCTGTATCCTTCAATAATAAAACTGCTGCCTTTGCCTACTACGTAGAGGGTAGCAGATGGAACCCGGCAGGGAATGTTTTCCCTAAATCTGTGTTGCCTGCAAGCACACTTCAAAGATCCATTTTTCATGTTGCCACACATCAAACACAGATGAGGGCCAAGCAGCTAATAAGTTTGAAACCTATCGGAGTCCCTTGGGTTCTTTGATCATGGTGGTTGGTCACTGCATCCACACCAGGGTACCAGTGACAGAAGGAGACACCTGAAGCTACCACCAGAAAAGATGGTATTCCAGAAGGACCCTTGATGGCTTAGAAATGAACACTGTCCTAAGTCAGTCATTAAATGGGGCTTTATTGAGAGGGTGCTCTGTGACCAGAACTGTGCATAACAGGGAATGGCATGAGAGAGATACAAGCCAGAGCTCAGGGAAGCCTTATCATCCAGTTGGAGTGGTGAGATGTGGGCAGATGCGGCCACCAGAACAAGATAACCATATGTATAAGTACTTATGCATAGATAGATAAACATTTATACAGAACAATTTTATTTTATTTTATTTTATTTTATTTTATTTTATTTTATTTCTTTTCTTTTCTTTTAAGGGCTGCACCTGAAGCACGTGGAACTTTTCAGGCTAGAGTTGGAATGGGAGCTACAGTCTCCGGCCTGCCCCACAGCCACGGCAACACAGGATCCGAGCCCCTTTTGCGACCTACACTGGAGCTCACGGCAACGCCGAATCCTTTAGCCCCTGAGCAAGGCCAGGGATCAAACCCATGTCCTCTTGGAGAGTAGTCAGGTTTGTTACTGCTGAGCCACAGTAGGAGCTTCCTAGATAAAACTTTATTGATGTATATAGAGATATAAACTGCCGTACTGCTAGATCGAATGAAGTGTTCAGTTTGGAGGGAACCAACCCACTGCTTCACATTTCTAGCATATTTTGCATTTTTTTCAAAGCACCGATAGCACTTGATCATCACAACATAGCTGAGTAAGTGAAGGAAAGAACTAAGAGACAGAAGGGCCGTTAATATCTCCGTATTATGGAAGATTAGTCATAGGCAGAGTGAGGCTAAGCTACCTATGAGATCGAAACACTAGCAAATAGTTATAAATTGTCTTAGAATAGTTATAAGACAGATTGCTGATTTTTCATAAAATACCATGAAAAGAGACAGATGGCTTTGGGCTGAGAACGTTGCTCTTTTGCAGAGGAGATGCCTGGAGCAAAGACAAGTGCTCCAGGCCGTGGACATGGGCAAAGGGAAAAACCTTGCCTGAGTTCGGTTCTTGGGGACCACCCTTAAAGAAACCATTCTGATCAGATATTTGATCTGCTCCTTATTACGGATGATGTTTTTAAGCATCCCAAAGAGTATGACAGGCGCTCGGGTTTTTTTGGCAGTAGTGAAGTAATGGTGATTGCTTATTACGTTCATGTAAAATTCAGTGCCCAAGCGAAAATGTACCTGTATTAGCGCATTAATCAGAATGAGCTTTTCTTAAAGCCCACCCCATAACTTCAAACTAAAGATGGTTGATGTTTCCATTCCTCAGGAATTTTCAGTGCCAGCAGCTCAAATATCCCTCATACCTATTGCCAGAGTCACAGTACCTTTTAAGGGAACTGATTTTCGAAGGCCGTCATGCACAAAAACAAGATGTAGGTTTCTATTGCCCTGTTGGGAAATTTCAAGCATTTATTTGTAAGAAACAGACTTCTTATGCTTATTGCAACAATAGACAAAATAGACACATAATACCTCCAAGTGTCTAAGTTTTTACCTGTCACCCGTCAGTCAGCTGTGGTTCAAAAAGCACAGAGGTCAGAAGACAGGAACGTCAGTACCGATATGCTGGCTGTCACTGCTAGACAGCACGCATTGGACTCAACACCCCTGACAGTGTATTTTAGAAGTTATTAATTTAAACTTAGACTGGCTGTCCTTTCCAGAAACTTGTTTTGTGAAGCATATATATATTATACATAGGTATATAATTTATATGTTTAATATATATAAGCATATATGCTTCTTATATCCTCAGCTTCATACATGTATGTGTACATAATATATGAATTTTTATGTCTTTATTTGTTCAAATATATTTTTACCTTCATATCTTCTCTTTCCTTCCAGCAGAAATTATTTGTGCTAAAATATATTGAGCTTATTCAATAATTAAAATTGTGGTTTAAGGAGATGCAATGATTCTGAAATCCTTCTTTGTCAAGTAAGTCTTTCTATGTGGTACCAGGGTTAAAGTCAGAAGATAAATATGGCATAATTTTAACACTTTTAGTTCCTAATATAGACATTAAAGTGCCTTAATTGTACCACCTAGAAAGTGGAAATAAGCATTCTGTAGAATTCTATAATGAATAATATGATGAAACATTTATAAATTATTACAGACAAATGTAAAATTATAGTATTACCAAATTATTTGTCACTCTGGTGCCAGTTATGTGTCTTGATTTTTTTTTTTATATATTCTCAAATGGTAAATTGTACAGATTTGTCTGTTTATTTTACATTCTTTTCTTTTTGTCAGATCGAGAGTATTATGTGCTGTTTCAAATATGATTTAACTTTATAATTCCATTTTGCTTAGCCAAAGGTTAAAAATCCACTTTTTTGAATGCAGAGATAATATCTTAAAAACTGTGCTCAGTCAAGGGAGTTTACCCTAGGATTAAAATGCATTTACTTTAACCCACCCACCAAATTGAGAGTGGCCTCTGCCCAGCCCTGCTTTATTCCTATTCAAATAGCTCAAGTCAGCCCATACACGAACTCAATCAGGTACACATGTACTTGTAAATACATGTGGTACATTGTGTAATTATACGCATTCATTCACTCACTCAGTCACTGACACATTGATTTCACAAGTATTAACTGAGCGCCTATTATGAACTGAGACTTTCATGGTGTATTAGTTTTCCAGGGCTGCAGAGGCACCCCTACCACAAACGTGGTGGCTTAAAACCACAGACATTTATTCTCTGGCAGTTCAGGAGGCTATAAGTCCAAAATTAAGACATCAGCAAGGCCACAGCCCCTCTGAGACTCTGGGTAAAATCTTTCCATGCCTTTTCCTAGATTCTGGTAGTGGTCATCAATCTTTGGTGTTTCTTCGTTTACAGATGCATCGCTCCAGTGTGTGCCTCTGCTGTTCCGTGGTGTCATGGTTGTGTGTGTCTGTCTTTATATGGCACTTTGCTTTTCTTATAGAGGGACCCATCATATTGAATAGGGCCCATTCTAATCAAGTATAACTTCATCTTAACTTGATTATATCTACAGAAGTCAAAGCCTAGTTCCAAACATGATTCTGTGTACAGATCCAGAGTTGGGACTTCAGCGTACCTATTTTGGGGGGTAGGAAAGGACATAATTCAACCCACGGTACATGGGTACAGGACTAAACTATGTATAAGACTAGGATGTTTCCCTAGTTACAATGACATATACAGTATACAAATATACAAATACGCAGAAAGACCTTTTAAAGTCATCATGTCATACGTAAGTAATATCATTTGTAAGAAATGCCATAAAAGAAAAGCACATGTTAAACGATGATAAAAATGACAACTAGCAGGGATGCACATTATTTGTCCCATATATAGTATTCACACCAGGAAAGAGTAATCTATCATTGCAGAATGGCCTAAGTCTGAGATCACATCAGACAAGAGTAATCGATCATTTTAGGATTGTCAAAAGTCTAGGATGTCTGTGTACAGAGAGATGAATGAGCTGGTTGATTATTTCAGGTTCAAGGAAAAAAGAAGTTTAAAGAGAGTTTAATTATGTCCACTATAGATTTCCTGCCTCTTCTTGTCTGGATAAATACAGATTTGGTTTGCTATAATTGTCACCATTTCCAGGAACTCTCACTGAATATAGAAAGTAACCACACATATTTGAAAACTACAGAGCACTATACATATTTCCATTATCTTGGCCCCTTGCTTTCATGTTGGTGAAGTCGCCCATCTTCAATAAAGATAAGATTATACATTATTATTGTGTCTTTAAAATTCATCAGTAAAGGAGTTCCCATTGTGGCTCAGCAGATTAAGAACCCAACATGGTGTCTGTGAGGATGCGTGTTCCATCCCTGGCCTCGCTCGGTGGGTTAAGGATTTGGCATCGCTGCAAGCTAGTGGTGTAGGTCGTAGACACAGCTTGGATCTGGTATTGTCATGGCTGTGGCATAGTAGCTCCAACTTGACCCCTAGCCCGGGAACTTCCATGTGCCACAGGTGTGGCCATAAAAAGAAAAAAACAATCATCAGTAAAATAATGTGATGTTATTAGTTCATGAATGCTTCTACTGAGATCTTTCTTTTTACTTTCACTCAAGGATTTTTTAAAACTCTCTTGAAAATGCAGTTAGCAAGAATGATAGGTTCATGATTGTCTCACTTAATTCAGCTCTATCTCACTTCAGTTTCTAGTTTGCTTTTTAAAATTTTACTTTGGGGGGAACGAATTATTGGCTTTTCCTGTATAAACTATTTTCTAATTAGATCATCAGTGGGCAAGAAGACAGGTCATCTTCCACGAAAACATATTCCTGGGACTTAACAGGAAAATAATTCCAAGCTTGGCTGAGACAAGTTTTGGTGGAATGTCCCTCTTGTTAACTGATTGATTTTTGAGAGGTCTGTTTGATTTACATTCTAGTCCGAAGTATTTTAGGAAAGGATCCCTCCTCCCTTCGAAATCCATGTTCACGGCTACCCTGTAGTGAGTTAGTGAAAGGTGTCCACTTATACACAGCAGAAAAGGGATTTAATGAGTCAGAAAGGGATGTGTTTTATGCAGTAAGCACTTTCCACACTCTTTCCTGCACTGCTACATTTATGCTGAAATGGTCCATTTATTTTAATCCTAAATAGGGTCCCTAGACAAGAGCTGACAAAGGAAGGGAAGTACAAGGAAAAAGAAAAGGATTTCTATTTCAGAACAAACTTAATTCAGAATAAGGAAAGAAAGGGAAAAAACACACTCCTTCAGCCCTTGGTAGAGTTGAATTTTTATGGAACCGTCTCTTTCCCACTGTGTGAATTTGCTTTCAAATTCTGGTCTTCCCCTCTGATCTTGACAGGCTTGCAAATAAATAAATCATCCCACTCTCTCACCACCCACAGGTTTCCCCTGCAGTCCTGCTTCTTGGAAGAAAGATGGAAGGTCAAGTTAAAACCATATGTTTGAGGGACAGACCTTCAAAGTCTGGGGCTAAAATGTCAGTATTGGCAGCCAATACAAAATGACCCGGTACCTACCCCACTGGGGACCGTGGACAGAGCAGAAAAGAGCCCCTTCCGCAACTGCTCATAAACCGCACATGACCCAGAATGGAACAATTGGATGCTTCTGACAAAAGCTTTTACACTTGAATATCAGACATTAAGATGAAGTGAGGCTTTGAATCCAGGAGCCCTAGCAGCAGATGGTGGGGAGACTGCTGGTACAGTTTTGAGTGGTTGGAATTTCCAGAAGTGACATTGGAATGAGTGGCCACGGGGGCCCCCTAACAAAGTCATTGCTTTGGTGGAACACTTTTGTTTCTACCACTATGCCTCCCTTGGTTTCTGCTCATTTTAAGGGGCCTCTTATTATTTCTGTGAGCTGCTGAATAAGGTTCCAACAAGTTAGTTTTCAGGTTTACTTAATGTAGTCATGTTCTTTTGCTTACCCTCATGTACCCCATGCATGGGTTGTAGAAAGCAGAACCTCAGAAATACGTGAGGGGTAAGACCCTGGCAAGGTTTCATGAGTATTCCCATAATATGAAAGTCCAGGATGTACAGAGTTTAAAAGAAAGTAACTTGAAGTCAAAGTCACTGTAGACAGATCCTTGAGAAACCACAAAATGATCACAGAAGAACAGCAAGAAGAATCTCAGAGGTCCCAAACAACAAGCTGAGGAGGCTGTTGTTAAGAGCACTTGATACCTTCAGAAAGAAAATGAAGATTTCAGGTCCCCATACTTTATGCTAAGTCACAGAGACTGCCAAAATATCTTCTGTCTCATAACCTGGTGTGTGAGATGGCTTACAGGCCTATAGGCATGGTGATAGCATCGCCCATGAACATGCTGAGCACCTTGTACGCAATCGTGAAACACAGAATTCCATGCAGGAACTCACTTTACAGTTAAAGAATGAATGAAAACAATGGGAAGATGCCCAGGGAATTCAGGGTCTTAAAACACATCATCAACCAGATGAAGATGGCCTTATAGGGTCGTGGCATGATCTGTATAGGACTCAGAGTCCCAACAGGGAGAAAACTCCTTCTTGACTTGGGATGTGGTCTTATAAAATGCAATAAATATATACTCTGACACTAGGCAATATACGGTACTATCTCTCCATAGGTAGAACATTAGTTCACAGGATCGAAGAGACAGAAGCAGGGATATTCACTCTCATGGAAATGACCCATTTACAGTTTTTGTTTTCATTCAACTTCCTCAGCTCTGAGCTTTTCCAAGTTTAGAGGTTTTAGGAATCAGACAAGAACTCCTGTAACTGAAACAAGACAATGCTTTTATTAAGGGAGAATCTGAGACTAGTCCTTAGACATTTCAGGCACCTTAAACTCACAGGTGTTATACTGTTGTCTTCTTTCTGTTACTGACATTGACCACCAGGGAGGGCTAGGGTTGCTGTGTACAGTGCAGGGGGCCTGGAAGTGTAGTCCAGAGGGGCCTCTAGTGTGTCTTAGCAGCAAAAGATGTTGGAGAGTTACAGTCCTACATAGACTCACCAAGATTTGGGCCTCCACCCTGGGTAAGAAGTCTGATCAAATGAAGCGCTAAGCAGAGGCAAAAGAGCCTAAATTGGTGTGGAGAAGGAAAGTACTGAATACCAGCCATGACTCATTGCCTGAAATCCTTAAATTCTGCAGTATTTATCCATAAAAACATTCTCTTTTTGTTGTGTATGTGTGTTTTTATATATCTTAATTTCCCTCTTGTTTCAATCCTCTTTCCCGCAGTTATATACAGGATGTGTTGGCCGTGGCTAACTTTACAATTTGTTCCATAGGTTTCAGACTAAGGGAACGGACTGGGAGCCCTAAGCAGACAGCAATGAGAATTTGAGTTCTCTCTCTTTGGGAAGGGGGAAGGGATATTTCAGTGGCCCATGAAGTTGAATTGCATTGGGAAAGGAATAGTTCTGATATAATTATGAGAAGAAATATGTATTTGGAGACTGGATAACTAAATAAGTTGACCGTGGCAAACGTGGGCTGCCCCGTATAGAAACCCCTTTCCTTTGGAGGGAATTCCCCCGGGTGAGTCCATTCGCAGATGCCGTAACCAGCAGCAGAGGTGATGACCAATGACAGCAGCATCGGCTTCCAGCCGTGAAGGGATAGTGCCGGCAAGCTCACCCTAGCCACAGTATAACTGGTGAACCCAGCTGCTGGCGCTAAGTGTCTAGATTCTCTGCATTCCTGTCCATTTTCTGAACCCAGTTCTGCTGTGACCCACTATTTCTAGGGATCGCTTGATGTACCTCCAGTAGTCCATGATTTTTGTGGATTACCTTGAATTTATCTCCTGTTTGTATTAATAAGAGTTGGCTTCCATTGTCTGTATTTAAAACTCCTGACAAATACATAGATATGCGATATGGGGTCCAATATTCCTGTGTCTGCAGCCGTGGTATACATCAGAAAGAAAAATAGCCAGTGCGATGATTAAGAGAAGGAAAATGAAAATCGAGTGTGTGCGTGTGTGAGTCTGTGTGTAAAACAGACACGTAGTCGAAATATAATGTACATATGAAACGTAGAATGCTATAAACGTGTTACATCAACAAAAAATAAATCTTAAAGACAGTGAATCCCAATTTTGTAAAACAAAGAGCCAATGATTTTTGAAGACACTTAAAAGATATAATCAGTTAAATTGTTACTAATGGATGTCTGTCGTGTGTGTTTAACAAAACGATGAACAGCACATAGCAGAACAGGGAAAAGCACGGGAGTCAAGTAAGGGTTACAGAGTAGAGTGAATGACTGAAGCAGGATGGAATCGATTCACAATTGGCTGGAATTGAGGTTCAAATATAACAAAAGTACAGTAAATAGAAACTTGAAATACGGCATGATCAAAAAGCAGCTGCACAGGTATAAACCTTGTAAGAAGGCAAGGGAGGAAGGTTTTGAACAATCACAGTGTTTTTTTAAAAGAAATATCTAGGCATCGAATTTGAATAATAACCCCTGGATGTGTCAACACTGTGCATCTCCCCTTCCGCTTCCCACGTCGCTCGCTACCCGAGTATCTGTTTTCTTAACAAGCTCCTCCAACAGCTTCCCCGGAAAGGAAAGTGGAAAAGGAAACGTCTAATTATGTCCCCGAGATTTGCCTTAAGAAACACCTCTGCCCCACTCTTCACAGAACAACTGGTCTCTGTCCACACCTGTCTCCCTCTCTCCTTTCCTCCTCCTCTTCTTCTTCCCCTTCTTCTCCTTCTCCTCCTCCTCCTTCTTCCTCTTCTTCCCTCTCCTTCTCCCACCTCCCCCCCAGCCCCCCCCTCCCTCTCTAGGCAGATCTCAGTCAGAACTCATGACTTCCTGGCTTAGAATCCTAAATACACTCTTGGCAGATGGTGATTCAATTCTCTTATTCAGAAATGCAATGCGCTTCCCCAGACTCCCTTCTCAGAAGGACCCCCAGGCTCCTCTACCAGCTTCACAACTGCATTGTCAGTGGCAAATAACAGCAGTCACAGTTGTCTCATGGTCTCTTGGCTAAACTATGTACTGATTCCTAACAGAGACCTTTGGACACAGACCCCAGAATGCCTAAGTGAGTTACCTCTCTCCTGGACAGAGGAAGTACCTTCTCCCAATGTGTTACCTGCACTAACTCAGTTCTGGTAGAATCCAATAATTGTTCGCTTTTCCTTTTCTCTGTCTTTCCCTGCTTGTCACCTCACTGTCTCCCAACTCCATGAATCTTTAATACTAAAGCTTTCATTTCCCATCTTTTGATATTTTGGGTGGACTGCCCAGAACTAGACTCTGAGAGGACAAGTTGGGTGTAGGAGGCTTGCTGAGGAGTGCTCCACGCACAGCATCCACAAGGAAACGAGGCAAGCGAGATTTGGCGGAGGGAGAAAGTGAATCGTGATGCATTTGCAGCGGAGACCTCAGAGGGTCCCACAGGCTCATTGGGACCCTCTGAGCTGGGACAGTCCTTTGGAGTTGTCTCCAGCTGAGGCAAGGGAGCTGAGGCTTTGGGCCCTCCCTGCGTTGAAGGGTCATTAGAAGCAGACCACCCGCAGGGAGAGAGGCTCACCTCCATTGAAGCAACTCCCTTTGCCTAAAAATAATTCCAAGAGAGGGATTTGGCTGTGAGACAGCAGAAGGCAACAGCTCAGTTTCTTGAGGAATGGACGTCCAGTACCGAAAAGGGCATGCGACTAGCACAGCATCTGCTGCACTGGGCTGTGAGGTCCCGGTACCCTGCGACGAGACAGTAACTCTACAGCCATCAAGTCAGAAGAGGGAGCCGGATTCCTTCCCACCCCAATGAAACTCAGCAAACTGCTTTTCCTCTTATTAGAATGACTCCATTCCCCCAAAATGGTTTATGTCTCCTGATGGTGAATGTTCTACTCAGCTTTCTTCAGGTAGATCTTCGTCAGTTTCCTCAAGCCTCCGAAAGTGCAGGCACTCCTAAAGCTTACTGCAGTGGGATCACCTTGTCCCATCCTTTCATTTCCAGATGCTCAAAGACATGAAACATTTTACTCAAGGTCACCCGTCTCCCAAGCCCTAGAATCAGCACCCAGTTGAGTGTTCTTTGCTCTCCCAGCAAATGGCACTGCGATGCTAATGCATAATAAAGAACTCATTAAGTTCAGAGGTCGCTGTCCTGTCTCCTCAAAGAGGCTACAAACAGAGATAGTTCTTGAGCTTTTTTGTGGAAAAACATGCAAAAAATGGGGGAAATGGTGAAAGCTCATCTCAGCTAAGACGTTCACTCAACCGCCTTACAGAGTTACACATTAATATATTTTCCAGTTCTTTCATACCGCACACTGACGATTTTCTAGCTATAAGTTATAACAAAGTTTATCATTCAAATGGCCCCCTAAAGTGCAAGTTGTCTTAGAGGAATAGTGTCTAATATGTCTGCTTTTCTGGAAAAGGAGAGAAAAAAGAAAACTGAATAATATGAAAAAGAAACAGGAGGAAAAATTAAAAACACAAGTAGCCGTGGTTTTAGCCCCAGTGGAAAACATACATTTATTGGGAAGAATTCTCAGCAGGAACAGTGGAAATCTTATATTTTCTAGTTCAATTACAACATCAGGATCTTAGATATTGGTAAGAGGCTTGTTTCCAAGAACTTTGATACTGAATCAATACAGTCCTAAGTGATGCATTGAAAGTACTGCAGAAAATGTCCTACCATTATTAATAAATTGTTCCATGGCTTCAATGTATTTTTTTCTTACACATTTAGTCATTGTTTAAATTTCTGTTTTACTGAAATGAAACCATAAATGTTGGGGATTTAGGAAAAATATGTTGCAATTTGTAAGCCAGCTAGTCTGGCGGTTCAGTCTACAGATTTCCACAGAGGCGTCAGCTGAACCATCAACTTCTGATATACAACAAATTCTCCTAGAAAATTCTCAGGTCAGCAATTTGTTATTAAGATGCCCTGCGTTGTCCTGTGAATTCAAATTTGAGGACACTGCCTGGGTTTTATTAGCACAGATCTTAGAATGTGTTTATTTATGGCTTTTAATGGGATTGCACTGTCCAGGCAGCACTCTCTTGTGTTGACTGCTGTTTGGTTTTTGGCAATGGGATGAAGGGATGAATCTGTTTTGTGTAATACCCCACACCTCGGGAAGCGTCCCCTTTACCCTTCCCAAGCATGCGGATTCTCCCACATGGCAGCCATCTCTTTGTTATGAAATGAGACTTTTCACTCCACCGTTACAAATAAGGCTGAGACTCAGATACCTCTGAGAGAAAAACCTGTTGACTTGAACCCCACTCTGAGCTTTGATCAGAAGCAGTATCTATGACCTGTTTGATGGAACATCGTGTATATACCAGAGTAGGCAGTGAGTAAAGTTTTCCTAAATCAGTTGAAGAGTAGACTATAGATATGTGTATCAATGATGATTGACGATCTGTACTTGAGAAGTACGGTTCAATGGAAAGATGCCACTGGGTAGGAACTCTAGTGACCTGTCGTGGGAAATCTGTACATATTCAGACATCTTCGTTTTCATTTCTGATAGAATATGTTTCGAAAGGATCCAGGGTGGACCGTTTAGCCATTGTTCTGTTTTCTACCAAACTTTCACAGAGGGACACTAGGAATTTTACATTTTTTGCACAAATTTTACCTTGAAAAGAAAAGTTAACTGGTTGGATACCTAGACAGAGTGCCCGGGAAAGTTCATTCTGTGGCTAGTTTTGTCTGGAAGAAGTGAGAAATATTAAAATGATTTGCACAGAATCCACAAAGAATGGCAAAGTGTCTCTTACCCTCTTGAGCAAAGTTTGATGAGAACCCTTCTTGATCTCAGAGAAATTCACACATGTAGTTGAATCCCCTTTTCGATTAACACAATCTGTTGTGTTAACTTACAGGCTCATGGAAGAAGAATTCCATGAGGAATCTGTTCCAACGCTGCCATTTCAAGGATGAATTAAACTGAAGCTCCAGAGCGTTGGTCATCTGTTCCAACGCTGCCATTTCAAGGATGAATTAAACTGAAGCTCAGACTTAACCAAAGGTCACAGGTACATTTAAACTCTCACCTTACCCTAAATCATACCTATGATATCACCCAAGTTGTCCTTGGAAAAGGAAGGCTTCTTTCTCTTGGAGGCTGACAATTAACTAAGGGTAAGTAAGCTATTTCTGAATTTACATTTGAAAGCATACAACTTAATCTTATACCTTGTATTTTATTTATGCAGTGTAAACATTGTATAATGACACAAGTATTTTTCTTTCGTATTGTTGATGCCAATGTTTAGAAACAAGAGACCATAGAATGGTCTGTGGGTCGA
The DNA here is from genome assembly GCA_004024745.2 of Catagonus wagneri. NCBI lineage: Eukaryota > Metazoa > Chordata > Mammalia > Artiodactyla > Tayassuidae > Catagonus > Catagonus wagneri. The sequence goes on from PVHT021183524.1 coordinate 29,124,774, forward strand.
TCCTATTGGAGAAATAAGTGAGACCACTTAAAAGTCATCCACAATGAATGAGAAGCAAAAGAGAATGGAGGATCCACAGTAAAAAAGAACAATGGCATCTAGCTTAATTCTGTCCCTATTATACCTTCAGTTTCCTGCCAGAGGAATTTTCCAGCTTCCTTCTGTGTCAGTAAATTAGAAGGCGTGGTTATCTCCATTTTCCAGAGAGTAAACTGAGGCATTACACGGCAACAGCATTTGCCTCTGGGCGGCATTTCTCAGGCACGGTCCGCAGAACGCATGACTCTGAAATAGGAGGAACTATAAGTGCTGATCAGACTGTAATGAGCCTATACAAAAAGGTTTCCCGGCAGGGGTGATGGAATCTTAAAAAGGACTTTCTGCCTGAAGTCCGAGAAGGGGAGTTTCCTGGCTTCACAAAGAGACACGGACTCTTCGTGTGCTCTGAGAGTGATCTGATAGAAATGTTGTTTGGGCGTAAGATCCTTTGAAGAAAATTTTATGAGTGAATGAGATGCTTGCCTTTGGGTTGCTAGCAATTTAAGATCCTGACATCCCAGAACTGCAACTTTTAGTAATGCTTGAGAATGTCAATTTTGTCGCTTCTTTTTGACCTTATTCATAGTAAATTATTTCCCACCCTGATTCAATGCATCGAACAGCTTTTGACACCTTCCATGTTCCATGGATGCTGGCGATTCAAAGACGCAGAGCTCTCAGGAATCCTCAGGCTTTATCCAACACACAGCCTAGACTCTCAAAACAGGCTACAAGATTCCCACAAACCGTTTATGTTTAAAATTCTAAAACTGGAAGAGCTCAACGTAAGCGTTGGAAAAACAGGAATGACCCCATCTAGGAATGCAAAATAATCGGTCTCAGAACACCTTGGGGGGTTGGCAAGGGCGCATGAACTCTTTCTTGAGAAAAGAAGTTACGGCAGGAGAAGGCATTTGGTTGATGGTGAAGGACGGTGGATCCTTCTGTTCACGAGAAAGGTTTTCAGAGACCAATTGCCATGCTCCCAGAGGGGCTGAAGACTCCCAGTTGCCCTGAATTGGGGCGGACGTGTTCCCTCTTCCCCACTTGCACATTCACACACTACCTTGCAACGTGGGGTAAATGTACCCCTTCCGCGATGACAGGCAGAGTTTGCAAATCTCTTTTCCTTCTCGCTTAATCCCTGGATTTTACCTATACTCTGAATGCAAGTAATGAACATTAGTAAATTAATAGGCTGTTAAATGACAACAGTTCCGGGCAATTTAATTACTGTTGGTAAAATAAGAAATGAATGATTGCGTGTCAGTAACCAATTCCGGTCCCTTTCCTTGGAACAGATTAACGTTGAATCATGGTTTCTCTGGAAAAAAATTGATTGTTGTTGTGAACATGTTAGTTTCTGTTTTCATGGATTACAGAAATCTAAGTTTTTCTGTGGTATTTCCCGGGTAGATGGGATGTGTGATAGTTGCAACAATAGTATTTACATCCAAGTAAAATAAGTACAGTTATTTTTAAATAAACTAGAATTAGTGGTGGAAAAACGAAGTCAAGAATGAGGATTTTTGACTTTCTGTTCAGTGTCAGTAACCCCCAAGCACTGGCCATGAAGTTTTGTTTTAATTAACTGAATAAAATCAAGAGAAATATCAAGGAGCCGTTACCTTCATTTTAGTGATTATATCGTCCACTTTGAGTCCATTTGACTGAGAATAAAATCCAAAACCTTTAATATGATCTGAGTGACCTTGCCCCGATATTTTTCCATGTTTAATTTCTTCAGTGTCTCTTTTCTCCACCTCCGTCCTAGTCTGATGACAGCAGTGACTTTTCTGCTTAATTCAAGTCTTATCTGAGGCACCATACCAGTGCCTGGCCCCAAATAGGCAACAAATATGTATTTGTTGAATAAGTCAGTAGAGTAGGAGAAATGATACCTAAGGACAAGACATTGTGGTTTCTTATGACTTTAAAAGTGAACTCTCAATGTGCGTAAAACAAAGAAGAGTGAATGTCTAAAAATCAAATACAGGAAAAAATGGAAAATTATACCCTCTGCTAATGAAAAGGATTGAATTGCACTCCGTAGCCTATCGATAAAAGAGATATTGGATATAAAAGGGTATGAGACATGAAAAACTAAGTTAGAGACAATAAAACTGTCAGTCTTCTGTCTCTCCCCAACCACAGATTAGCAAAATCATTGCTTGCATTTCATTTGATCATCTCGGTTGATAAATGCACTTTAGCAGCAATTAGGTGTGTTAATACCTGTGTCTGCAGGTGCTTTCTTTAGAGCAATTAAGATTTTTTGAAATAGAGCCTTCCTCTGCCATCCCCTGGTATTAAATATTTATTGAAAAGCAAAGAAAATTTGATGTTACATTTAGAAAGGATTATAGGGTTTATAGTTTACTGGTACAAAACTCCGTAACATCCATTTTCGATGACTGGATCATCTTGCCTTACAATTAATTGCTTTATTGCACCTGGAGGGAGAAGGCTTAGATCAGGTGCCAACCACCACACATATTCCCATCTGTTTTAATATCCCCTGCAAGTAACACCCATTCCCTGAAAGGCCCTGCATGCTAGGTGTACTGCCGGAACATTACACAGGCATGAGCCCATCCCTCCCGCCTGGCCTAGATCACTGCAGACATCTCCTACTTGGCCTCTGCCCACAACAAAGCCCTCCTCCCCGTGTTCTCTCAGGTCAGAGAGTCTCTTTCTAAAAAGGAGATCTGAGGAGTTCCCATTGTGGTGCAGTGGGTTAAGAACCCAACATAGTGTCTGTGAAGTTGTGGGTTCGATACCTGGCCTCGCTCTGTGGGTTAAGGATCCAGCTTTGCCACAAGCTGCAGCTTAGATCATGGATGTGGCAGCTCAGATCCGGTGTTGCTGTGGCTGCTGTGTAAGCTGTAGCTGCAGCTCTGATTTGACCCCCAGCCCAGGAAATCCCACATACTGCAGATGCAGCCATGAAAAGAAAAAAAAAAAAAAGGGTAGTGGAGATCTGATTCTTCCTGGCTGCTTCAGACCCTTCTGGGATTTTGCACAGTTTACAAATTAAAATCCAAACAACAGGAATTCCCATTGTGGCTCAGTGGTTAACAAACGCGACTAGTATCCATGAGGATGCAGGTTCGACCGCTAGCCTTGCTCAGTGGGCTAAGGATCCGGCGTTACCATGAGCTGTGACGTAGGTCACAGATGAGGTTCAGATCCCGCATTGCTGTGGCTGTGACATAGGCCTGTGGCTACATCTCCGATTGGACCCCTAGCCTGGGAACCTCCACATGCCACAGGTGCAACCCTGAAAAGACAGAAAGACAAAAGAAAAAAATCCAGACAACGTCATCATAGCAGAGAACATTTTGCACAGCCTACGCCCCCAGGTTCATGTCAAGGCACCCCCAACCTTCTTCTCACACCTCGCCCCTCATGTTCATATGCTAGCCCTTGGCCATGGTTCGGGTCCTCGTTTCTAACCAGGGAAACTTATTGGCTAGAACAGCATAGCAGTGAAAGGCATAGATTCTGAGGCCAGATGCCTTGGATCCAACCCTAGCTCAGCTGCATAACTGTTGTGTAATTTAGGACCAGTTACTTAAACTTGGTTCTGTTTTTCATCTGTAAAATGAGGATAATAGTAGTATCTTTATTTTTTTGTACTTTTTCTTACAGTATAGTTGATTTACAATGTTGTGCCAATTTCTGTTGTACAGCAAAGTGACCCGATTGTATGTATGTATTGTGTGTATTGTATGATTGTATGTATGTATGTATATATATATATATATGTGACAGATATATATTCCCTTTCTTACATTATCTTCCATCACTTTTTATAACCAAAATATTGCACATAGTTCCCTGGGCTGTACAGCAGGACCTCACTGCCCATCCATTCTAAAGGTAATAGTTTGCATCTACCAACCTCAAACTCCCCGTCCATCCCGCTCCCTCCTCCCTCCCCCTTGGCAACCATGAGTCTGTTCTCCACGACTGAGAGTCTGTTTCTCTTCTGCAGATAGGTTCATTTGTGCATTTTAGATTCCACATATAGGTGATATCATATGATATTAGTCTTTCTCTTTCTGACTTGCTTCATTTAATATGAGAATCTCTAGTTGTATCCATGTTGCTGCAACTGCCGTTATTTGGTTCTTTTTATGGCTGAGTAGTATTCCATTGTGTATATGTACCACATCTTCTTAATCCATTCTTCTGTAAATGGACATTTAGGTTGTTTCCACATCTTGGCTATTGTGAACAGTGCTGCTGAGAATACACAGGTGCACGTGTCTTTTTGAATTGTACTTTTGCCCATGTTTTTCATATTAAATGAGTTAACACTGGTAAAACTCTTAAAGGAGTTCCTGGCACATAGCAGGAACTTAGCAAATGTGAGCTTCCCCTGCAAGTCCTGGATCCATCATCAGTACCTCTGTGGAGTCTTGTCGGTTCTCATCGTCTCCCCTCTCCACCTCTTCTCCACCATAGGCAGGCTTGATCATGCTGAACTCTGAGCCCCCTCTGCTCTGTTGCATGCATTCATCCTCTTGCATGAGAATTCTTTCTTGGTAGATCTGTCTCCGCACAAACTGTGTGAGCTTGGTTTGAGGTCTGCTGTGTTTGTGCTGTTATTCTGAGAAGCTGGCTCAACACCCAACATGTGCAAAGTAGAAGGAGCTCCAGCTCCATATGTACTTTTCAATAAACAAATGAACAAATAACAAAAAAATGTAAACTGAAAACACCAGAAGGGCAGGCTCAGTTCCCATCAATGGCATGTGCCCTTTAGCCTCACGGGCGTGGAAGAGATCCAGGCTAGAGCTGACTGTGATCACGCAGGGTCTTCTCGGGTCAGAAGGAGCCCAGCAAAACCTCCAGCTTTCCTAGCTCTATCCCGTCCCAGCTGATGAAGGATGCTGGGACTGGAGGTGTGGTCGCAGGGATCCCCTTTTGGATTTTGAGCACTTGCTTCTCCTGGGAGGATCTCTAACTCTCTTCTTGGATTATTTCTTACATATTATTCCTGGAGCCAGGCAGAGATGCTATTCTGACGAGGCTGATAATAACATCGGATAAAGCTCTGACTGGACCTGCCGCTGGGCGTGGCACCAAAGACACCTCATTTCTTGACACTGGAGTTAACCTTTCCTCCCAACTTGGAGTCCATCCCAGCTCCAGTACTAAGTGATTCTGTTCTTGGGCGACTTACCCATCTCTCCTCTCAGTGTTCTAGATCCCCAGATACAAAATGAGGATAATGCTAATAAGTCTGTCTTCCTCACAGCATCGTGTAAAGATAAAATAAGTCTGTAGAATAGCGCCTGCTACTTAGTAAGTGCTCACAAAATGTTAGCTGTTGCTATTTCAGTTATCCTTGTCTTACAGATGAGGAAACGAGGTTTTGAAAGATTAAACCCCCCGCCAAAGGTCATGAGGCTGACAGAACTGGGACATGAAGCCACCCTTTCTAATATGAACCACTGCCCCACGCCAATGTTAAAACCCTCTTCTCCTGGTCCACCCTCTCTCTCAGACAGTGCTGAGACATCAGCCCCAGTGGGATCCCCTGTTCAATAAAGGACACCTACAGGCCAAGTAAAATCCCTGAAATCGCCCCTGTAATATTTGAATCACACTTAAACTAAAAAGTTATTTGCTGTTTATCTGAAATTCATATCTAATTGACTGGTGTCCCGTAAGTATATATTCATTGAATCTGGCCACCCTAGCAGGCATGTGTGCCTACATGTGTGTATAATGTCAGTTGGGCTGCAAAGGCTATAACCCTTGGGGGAAGAATTTTCCCTCTAGTCACCCCATTGCTGGCACTGGGGGTCACAAAATCCACTATCCTGTATCTTCCTGCTTCTGTGAGATGCACAGGGGCATCTGTGAGCAGCTTTGGTGCTACATGAGAATTTATGTCGAAAGATAATTGCTGACGCAGACTTGCTGAAGGTGGTTCAGAAAACCCATTAAATGAGAGAAGAGGAATTGTATTTCTTGAGGGTGGTTCAGGACTAACCTCAGCTCAACATGTATTACGTGGCTTGACAAAGTCTCCTATTTCTGAATACATTAATAAAGTTTATTTTCCGCCTTGACTCTTAGAGATTTACTATTCATGCTGCAAGGTGAGAAGAATGTGGTAACATCTGCAGGTTGCCCATCAAACCAACTCGTCCTGAGGTCTGGGCACGGCTTGGTCAAGCGAAAGGTGAGGCCCTCCCAAAGTGATCTACAGCCTCCAACTCTTGAAAATTCTAGGGACTGAGGATTTTCCCACGTGTCACACGCAGCACCCATGCTGCTCTTGCTGCAGAAATCTCATCCAGAACTTGGTCTGCACTGAGTGGACATCCAGATACCCTGCCACTAGATTACAGAAACCCAGACTCAAATCAGTAGTGAAAGATGGTATCACATAGGTCAAATGCAGGTCAAAGGGCCTCATGCTTTTAAGACTTTGGACATAGGTCTGTACGCTGCTCAGCACACTGTTTTCCTCGGAGTTCTCCCTAACTTCCAGCCCTTCATTCCTGATCAAGTCAAGGCCTCTGGTTCTCACCAGGAGCCTTGCTAGTGAGCGCTTTTAGACACGACGTTCGCATCTCCGCACTCTCCGCCATTCTTTCCTTACCCGTGGTATTCTCAGGATTCCTATTATTAGAGCCCCTAAAATTTATTCCAGGGGATAGAATTCTGAAAAGACCAGGTCCTCCGGTTCCCTAGCCACCTGACCTACCTTCTCAGGACAGCAAGTCTGCTCTCACAGGAGCCCGGGGGGAGAATTCTCACAGAGGAACAAACAGCCGTTAGAACCGTTATTACTCTGGCGTGCACAAGCATTAAAGAAGACTGGCCACCTGGGCTTCCTCACTGCTTGTTCATCTGCTGTGCCTTTTGAGTCCCCCTGGGAGCAATGTGTGCTATTTACAAATATCTGGAGGTAAACTGAGGGCAAATTGTTAAAGCTTGTATTCTGCTGTCTCTGGTGTATCTAATTAAGTATTCTGAACAATTGTTTGGCTTAGTTTGAGTAGTTTCAATACTTTAAAATCTTCTTCTGAAACAAATCATACACATAATCCGAAGCATATGGGCAACAATGTCATAAATTAATGAATAAAGTTAGGAACGAGGTTCATGTCTCTTATCCTGCCATCTCCTGCATTCCCCAACCTCTGGCTCATCTTCTTTTTCCTTTGCGGATTGGATCTTTGTAATAGAATCTTTAAGAAGAGCTTTCCTGAGATACTTTTCCTGTTCAGTTCTTTGGAACAGAGATAGACCGTTATCTTTTGTGAAGAATTCATTTCCAAGATCTTTATTTGGGAACTTTGAAATTGTCTCAAGTCTCCTAAGTTTTTTCCAGATTTGATTCACAATAAAGTTTTCCTGAAACTCTATTAGCCAAACCTTGAAGGCTTCTCAGAAAGTATCAGGCTACACGAAACAGATAGAAGTGGTTGTTCAGTGGAGAACTGCATACCCAGTGATGGGCCATAATTCAGAGTGGAAGAGTAGTGGGTTCCATGGTGGGGACACAATATAAAATTGCCTTTCTGTGGCAAGGTGATGCTCTGTTTGCAGTATTCAGTTTGCTGCTGGCTTACTGAATGGAGGAAAAGAAAAAAAGAATGGCGTTAGGCAAAGAAAAGTAGGACAAATTCAACTTGAAAGACAGGGGAAAATATGTCTGAGACATACTTTTCTAAACGCTTGAATACAGTTGCCCAAGTCTTTCTATAAAGCAGATCAAATTATTTCACTCTCCTGCATAAACATCAATACGAGGTCCTTGTTTTTTGTAGAAGAAATTCCAAAAACGTCAAGATCGAGCCTCAGGCCACTTCTCCAGGTGTAGAACTTCTCTCCCTGTTCTCCCACACTCTGCTAGGCTTTTTTTTTTTTTTTCCTCACAGCCACATGGAAGTCACCACTTCCCAGCTAAGTTTTGCTTGGTTGGTTCCATTTTATAGATTTAAAGATACTATCTTGGGAGTTCCCATTGTGGCTCAGTGGAAACGAATCTGACCAGTATCCATGAGGACGCAGATTCAATCCCTGGCCTTGCTCAGTGAGTTGGAGATCCGGTGCTGCCGTGAGCTGTGGTGTGGGTCACAGATAAGGCTCAGATCTGGTATTGCTGAGGCTGTGGTATAGGCTGACGGCTACAACTTAGATTTGACCCCTAGCCCAGGAACTTCCATATGCCATGGGTGCAGCCCTAAAAAACCAAAAAAAAACACAAAAAAACAAAAAAAGCTATCTTTTAAATTATATATAATATATATTATATAAATATTTGTTTATAAATATCATGTATAATTAAATATGTATATGTTCTTAATGGACCTAGCAATATTAAGTGCACCTCTCTGTGCCTTTCATAATAACAGACATTAGTAAATGCCATTCCAACCTGTCTCCGTGTCTGCCGCTCCTTGGACTGCGCTCTTAACAGCAGCGAGCAGGTGTTTCCAGCAGCATCCGCCATCAAAGGGATCTCCATCATTACTACAGCTAAGAAGCACATCACCACGCCCATGCCTTGCCATGTCTTCAACTGGAATTCCAATATCCTCATAACGGGACCTGACCGTGCCTATTCCTAGTTGTCCATGGGGGGCAGACAAGTAGAGCTTTCTTTAACCTAGACCATCAATTCTGCACCATATTCCTCCTTTATTTTTTTTTTACAGTGCTCCAGTCATTTATTTTTTTTATAATTTATTTTATTTTTTTGCGTTATAGCTGGTTTACAGATTTCTGTCAGATTATCCAACTGCACCGCGTGGTGACCCGGTTACATGTACATATATGGATTCGGCACAAGTGATTAGATATAGTTCCCCGTGCAATACAGTTGGAGCTCCTTGCTTTTCCATCATTAAAGCACAAGTTATCCCCATTCCCTCCCACCCCCTCCCCTCCTCCCCCACCCCCTTGGCAACCACAAGTCTGTTCCCCAAGTTTGTGATTTTCTTTTCTGTTGAGATGTTCATTTGTGCAGTGTTTTAGACTCCAGTTATAAGAGATTTCATATGACATCTGTCTTTCTCCTTCTGACTTGCTTCACTCAGTCTGAGGGTTTCTAATTCCTTCTTTAGACTGAGATCTTGCAGGAGCTTTCATTGTTGACTCTGAAAACGCGTCCTTGCAGAGCGTACTGTATTTTCCAGTTGCTCTGCTTGGGTTTCCTTCCACCTCCCCACTTCTCTAGGAACCATTAATAAGGCTCCCTAGTTTGTCACCTAGGCTACGTTTGTTAGTTTATTTTAGAAAGATGGAAGCAGTTCATTTCAAATTCAGAATTTCAAAGAAGATAAAATTTTATATAATTGAATTTGCAGTAACAACAGCTTTATAATTAAAACCAAGTCTTACCAAAAAATACAGCACTTGGATGAAGAAGATTACAAAACTTTCTTGGAGGGCATAAAAATGACTTAGATGAATGAGGAGAGATAGAATCCATGAAAAAAAAATTAAGTTAAAAAAATAACATCATTGTGTGGAAAATCAACATCCAAAGAACTGGTTCTCTAACAAGAGCAATTAAATGTTTTGCAGAGGAAGGGACTAAGGATTCTTTTTCTTCTTTTTTTGCTTTTCTTTTTGTTATTGACATATAGTTGATTTACAATGTTATATTCATTTCCTAAGGATTCTTTTGTAAATGTCCAGCTTGCCCTAGGTTTACAGAATTGCCTTCTTACAAAGTGCTTCTTTTCAATTAAGTCAAACATCTTGTAAGACTTTAGTTAACAGTGAACACCATCCAACGCCAAAGTTCTGCCATCATTGCAAGTAGGAAGCCACTAAGACGCTAACATCACCACACCCATCTCATGCCATGCTTTTAATCTGAATTCTGATATCTACAATAGTTCACTGTTTTTCCTGGAAAAACTGACGGCAAGAAAATGGTGAACCTTCGTCAAAGTGGAGCTTTGTACCTATTCAATTATTCATTCTGTAGGTATTTACTGAAGGCCAACCCTGCGCCATCACAGTTTCAACTTGAAACAGTCAAATCATTTTTAACACTTCGGGTCTTCCTTCAGTGTCTGTCCAGGTACCTGAACCCTCATGATTGATCTTGATTCCTACAGAGTCGGTCTCCCCAGTTCCAAAAGATCATTGTGTTCTTGAAGGTGGTGTAGAAACGAGCCTCAGGCCTGCCATAGGGGGACAAACATTGGCAAAACTCTCAGGAAGCTGTGTTGTAAAGAGCATGTTCTGGCTTCTGCATCAAACTAGGTCTTTAACAGGATGCATCACAGAACTCTAGGGATATGTGTTATCAAGATGTGGATTTGGGATAGACTTAATGAGATGTTCCACAAAGGTTTCAGAAAATGAGAAAAGAGAAAATATATTATTAAAAATATGAATAGAGAAACAAAATTTGCACCTTTAATTAAATATTTGGGAATCAGACTGATGTTATGCTTCTGGACTAAACCCCAATTAAAAGATGACGAACTGTACATCACACACACACACACACACACACACACACACTCCATTTCTGTGTCTCAAGGTTGCAAGACAAAATTTAGCAAGATAGCTCCATATGTTTTCTATACCAAACATCCACGAGATATACAGAATGTGATTAGTCGATAATTTTAAAAAGACTTTGAAGGCACTTGACATCGTGAAGTCCGAGTGCTCCAAATAGGAGTGTCCTGTGGGGAAAGCAGAGACGGAAGGAAGGATGAGATTGTCAGAGACAGCCAGGGGAGGAGACGAGACCAGCGCACAGGGTGGATCAGGGCTCCAGGGCTAAGAACAGGCCGGCACTGACAAGGGGCTCAGCCGGCTTGGAGAGAACAGTGTGAGTTGGAACCCCGCAGGTAAAGGGCGGCCACACTGCAGATGGAAACCCTTTTGATCACCATTGGCCCTTTGACCTTTGGCATTCAAACCTTTCCTGTTCTTTCAGTGCCGTCTAAAAACGCCGAATCATGAAGGACATAAGAATACGTAGAGATAAAACCACGTGTTTTACATTAAAACCTAAAAACTTCCATATTAGAAAGTACTTACTCTGGTTGTTACATTTTTACAAAAATAGCACCAAATTAAACTCATTTACTTGATACATTCTTATCACGTCTTTTTAATGAATCTGTTGTTGAATTTACTTTCTCTTTGAGTTTGCTACAAGTTGGGCCATGAAATGAGACTATCAAAAGTTCACGATCTGGGCTCCACGAACTTGGAGGGAAAAAGGTTACATTTTTATTTTCACTATACTTTTCTGGAAGGCCTTCCCTTCAATTACGAAGGGAGGCAATAAATTGCAATAGTGTTGGTAATATCTTTGTCACCAGCAGAAACCACAGGGAGACAATCCCATAGGAGTTACTGAAGTCATCCTAAAATATTGTTCACATTCATTGCTGCTTTGAAATTATATTGATTAGACTTCCCCCATAGATATTCTTACTGAATGCATTAATGAAGAAGCACACATATAACTACATAGTGATTTGTAAATATTTTGTTAACTGTTTCAGTAGAATTGATTTCCTTGGTAATCCTATGTATTTTGTTTTATATACTTAGCATACGGTTCTGAGAAGGGCTCCAAGTGCCTCATCGGATTACCCAAGGGGAAATGCATAAGTGGATTGAGGGTCCCCAACTCAGGGAGTAATAGGGGTACCTACTTCATAGAGTGATTGTGGGGCTTAGTAAGCTAATACATACTAACTACACTGAACAGTTGCTCGAGACCTAACTCCTTACAGCTAGTACTTATTATCATCGTCATTATCATCACCATCATCTCAAGGAGAAAGAAAGCCTTAAGATGCCCAGTGCTGCTCTTTGAAAGACGTGAATATTGACTGAAATTCTCCATCTTCCTTAGAAATGAAAACTTAAAAGTTCTTTGATACGATGTCAGTCAGCTAATATGTGAAAATACTTAAATGAGAATCAGGGAAGAGTTTTCCATGCATCTTTTAAAAGGAAGTCAGCTGCTTAATCAATTTGCTTATGATTCCACCTACTGGTGACAAAGCCTGTCAGACGAAGCAAAGTAATAATAATTAAAAAAAAAAATGTGTATGCAGTCATGAAAAGTGAGCATGCAATTTCCTTTACTTACCCTATTGTTTTTCCTAAAATCAAGTTAAGCTCTGTTTTTTTTTCCACTCATCTTTGTTGTCAAAGCTGAGAAATTTAGCATTTAGCCTAAAATGTTTCTCATGATGAATTATTAAAAATCTTTAACTGTCGGACAATCTTCTTGTGGTATAAGGGTGTTTTGTTTTGTTTTGTTTTGTTCCTTAAAAAAAATTACCCCGTGTTTTGCTGTGAGGGGAGACAGCTAATGAAAAATGGCCCAGAATTATTGTGAAACAATTGTCTGTAGTGTAATCAAGTCTGTTTCTGCCCTCCAACTACTCCAGGATATAATGATACATGTATCATTAAGCAGCTGCCATGGATGCCTGAGGAAACTGGTAGAAATTTGTACCTATTGTTTTCCTTTCTCCAGCCTCTTTTCTCCAGCATTACCCATATTCTCTCATCTCCCTAGTGCTTTTTGGAACAAGACTGCAAAATTTTTGTGAAATACAATCATGTATCTTCACTCATATAAAGTTATGCATATATAGATATACACAGATATATGTATACATTTTTCCCTCTTCAAAGAGCAACAATACAATAAAACATTGCATTCTTCTGGGAACTTTTTGTAATTATGGAATGCATAAAGTAAGCTTTTTAGGTTGGTGATTTTTAACACAGAAAACAGAGGTCAAGAGAGAGGGTGTGACTAATGTTTAATTAGAAGAAGCTTCTAAAATAAAGCAAATACATGTTTAATGGCTGCTAAATTTTATGTAACAGAAGGGCTCAAGTTTGATCACTTTCTCCACTGGCCTTCCCTTCTGTGTGTGCATGTGTGTGTGTCTACATGTGCACGTGTGTGTGTCTGCGTGTGTGTGTGTGTGTGTGCGTGTGTGTGTATGTGTGAGAGAGAGAGAGATGGAGCAATTTTAACTGGGGTTCAGACCAGCATTCCTAGCACCACAGTCCTCCAACCTAGAGTCAGAGAGTAGATTTGCCCAACACCCACCCTCATGAACTTATAAAGTTGGGTTTGCAAGTGTCCAGACTTGTTTTTCATTTTCTGTGTTGGTTCCCCCAGTACCAAGCTTTGAGGAAATAAGCAACACGGAGGGGAGAGATACTTAAAGCAATCCCATTTGTAATAGGTTGCTTTAATAGGCTATAACATAGAATTTATATATCACAGGGTTTTTCCATTGAATCTTTTGTATTTGTCTATATTTTCAATGTCATGATAGGTCCTGGGTTAATCAGATATATATCATATAACTAACATATATCTAAAATATCTTATCCATTATGTCATAACCTTAATATAAGCATATAAATATATAAACAACTGAAAGCAGTCTTTTTAGTTTAGTGGATTAACAATGTGACATGTTTTTAATAACAACAATAAGATGATACTGCCAGTGGACAGCATCCATGTGGTATTTCTGCATAAATGTGCCAGAGGGAAATTAGGGTTCTTCAGGGGACAATTTACCTGTGTATTTTATACTCATGTATTGTACCTGCAGCAAAAAGCACACCTATTATGTGTATACAAATGTATTTTCGCTTCTAGAAATGTATGTCTAAACCAACACTCTATGTCTTTCAACCATTTAAACAGTAGCCCATTTAAGCATGTCATTTAGATCTCTGCAGTAATACATACTGGAGAATACAGGAAATAAGCAACCTTTCAAATGATTCGTACACTGCCCAGTGATTTTCAAATCTCTAAATGGACAAGTGAAAATCCTCCCAAAATGTAATTTAATTATAATGCATAATTCAATGTGGAGGGTGAAGAAGAAGCAGTTTTTCAGTGGCATCCAACTGAGCTACAATTACATCGTCACAAAAGGTGTATTTAAGCAGGTATTAGAACATGTTCGCATATTCAGGATCAAAAATTAATCGCCAAAAATACTATTTCATTATTATTATTATTATTATTATTATTTAAATCATGATATTCAGTAATAAAAAATTATGGGGCCAATAACCCAACCAAATAAAGTAAATATTTTAATACACATGAGTTAGAAAATCACTTTCCTGCTTTTGGAAATCAGAGCGCTAAAGCATTAGGGACGTCCTTTAAACTGTAATACAAAGGCCAGAAAAGGAGGGGAGAGAGACTGGTGCGGGAAATGCTACTGAAGAAAGTCTCGATTCCAAAGGCATGATGCTCATAGCAAAGGAAGGCCCTGTCTTTGCGGGAGCTTCAGTGTACTATTCCATCATCCTTCGTTTATTCTAGAAGCAAGTAAGCGTCCAGTACAAGTCAGCCATGCTCAGAACTTAATGTTCAGATGCCAGACTGCTCTCAGCAGCTAACGCTTGTAGCTGCCACTTCCTTGTGGAGTGATGACGGTTTCCCTTTTCTGACTCCCATTCAAGAAAGCACTAACCCCTGAGAGCAGGAGGAAAAGACAGACTTAGGCACCACCCACTAATTTATTTGGATAAGTCTCTTTTCCTCTGATTTCAAAGTGTATTATTCTCATTATCAGAACTTGATTACTTGCTTTGAAATTTACGTTGGTATCCAGGTCCCTGAGAAAAGGTAAAAGTGCTTAAAAATCCTCACGTATATAAAGTCAAACGCAAGGGAACCTAGAGCACAGGAAATGCAGTAGCTATAGTCACCATCCCTCGGGATATTTTGGAAGTCAGTTCTCTCAATAAAATTGTTACACAAAGTAGAAACTTTGGGAAAAGTATATACTTTTTCTGGACTCTGAGTCAAAGGGGCGGTTTGAGTACCAAGTTTCATCTTGCAGGAGAACAGACATTTGGGGAGAACCAAAGCCCAAATTTGTTGCAAAAGTTGCTTCACCTTAAGAATCAAGGGACTGAGCCCTTACTGAAGCAGTGAAGCTGTGATAAATGTGGATCAAATATCATAACCATTAAAAAAGATGAAGAGAGGGAGTTTCCGTCGTGGCTCAGTGGTTAATGAATGAGGTTGCAGGTTCGATCCCTGGCCTCGCTCAGTGGGTTAAGGATTTGGCATTGCCATGAGCTGTGGTGTAGACTGCAGATGCGACTCAGATCTGGCGTTACTGTGGCTGTGGTGTAGGCCGGCGGCTACAGTTTTGATTAGACTCCTAAACTGGGAACCTCCATATGCTGCGAGTGTGGCTCTAGAAAAGGTAAAAAAAAAGGAGGAGGAGAGAATAATCAAGCCTCCAATATCTTCACTGATTATATTTGGCCATCATGTCCAACTCAAAGAAAAGAATTCAGTGTCTAGAATGGAAATCCACCATGAAACCCACCACATCGATATTTTAGTATTATAGTTGAGCTCGAGAATTGACTGCTACAATACCTTTTAATAGGAAGAAAAATAGCAAAGGGCACTCACTGAAAGGTATACCTTACATTTTCTAAAATGACTGAAGAGCAGGGGAACTGGCCTGTGTGGCCTGAACCAACCCTGACCCGATCCTCTCTTTCATTCACCCCAAATCTAGGTCCCAACTATAAAAGTGATATAATTAAGGGCAGGCTTTAATGACCTCTTTTTTCCACAAGCCTGCTGAAGGAAGATGGAATGCTGTGCCAAATTAGCTGGAATGCCATTCAGATGTTAGTAGAAAGATCTTAATGCTAAGATACATGAACATTCAATCTTTTGTGGTTTGTGGGAATGGAAAAACAAACACCAAATAAGTCCTGGTATTTGGACCACAGCAGTGGGGGACATTTAGAAAATTCTCCCAAGAAGGCAATTTGGCAAAGACCAAAGAGCTCAAAAGAAGTTAGCCTGGGAACCTGGTATCCTTGTGGCAAATAGTGCCATCGAAAAGACTTGGCCCTCATCTCAGAATTCATTGCACGTGGTCCCGAATGAAAGGCTCTATTTGTAGACAAATGGAACATTTCAGAGAAATTACATCTACTATAGCTATGCAAGAGTTTCAATCTAACTCACCTAAGAAATCATGAATTTTAGTACTTTTTCACACAATCAATAAAAATTGTAGGAAGTGGAACTTGGGACTGCATATTAATCTTGCATCTAGCTCCTTGCTAGCTTTCAACAGCAACTATTCATCTTGTTGAGCTTAGAGAAGTGATTTGTTTCATCTGTACACTCCATGCACAGCTAAATACAAAATCAACTTCTGTTTAATAAAGTGGACTAACAGCACGAAACCTATCAGGAGAGCCTGCAACCTTGGTGTAACATTGCAAACGCCTGCGACGTCTCAGCACTGTGGCCAAACCATTAGAACGTTACTTAATAATGAAGCCTTATTGATAGGCTGACTAATAGGAATTTTCCATCTTAAGTTGCTGACAGATCCGGCTCTGGTTTCTTTTCCAAATGCTATTATAAATATTCTGCCTTGTGTTGAAGTTCTTCAGTGACTTCATCCTCTTATTGGAAATCAAGTTGAAATTATCCATTAGGCAAATGGCTCATTCTCATTCAGCTCATTTAAATGAGAAGTATAAATGGACTTCACCTTTAACAACAAGCAAAGGCTGCCTTGGTTCATCTATGCTGCTGTTACTGCCTTCAGTAACGGGGCCTCGACCCTTGGCAAGTATGTGGGCTGCCTCTTTCAAAGAGTCTCTTTCACCGGATGTGGATAATATTTGCTGCTTTGGATCCCAGGACCACCATGGAGAGGAAGAATAGATCACAGTCAATGTCACCTCTCCAAAAACCATCATGGACTCACGGTCTCTAATTTGTAGCATGATCACTCACCTTCAAGTGCACAGGGAGTTAAAAACCTCAAAGTCAGTTCCTCACCCTCACCCCAAAACTCTGGGTGGCACTGGGTGTTCAGATTTAGCATGCTATTTAAAAGAAAAAGAGAAGGGGGCAGAATTGGTTCAGGAGGGTCTTTACACAGGAAATAATACAATAAAAGCAGTGCTTTGAAAGAAAGAGAAAGAGAGAAAGAGAAAGAGAGAAAGAGAAAGAGAGAGAGAGAGAGAGAGAGAGGGAGAAAGAAAGAAAGAAAGAAAGAGAAAGTTCCCGTCGTGGCTCCGTGGTAACGAACCCAACTAGGATCCATGAGGATGCAGGTTCAATCCCTGGCCTCGCTCAGTGAGTTAAGGACCCAACGTTGCCATGAGCTGTGGTGTAGGCTACAGCTCTGATTTGCCTCCTAGCCTGATTGAACCTCCATATGTGGCCCTAAGAAGCAAAAAATAAAATAAAAAAATAAAAAGGCAAATTTTGTTGAGCATCTTTTCATGTGCCCACAGGCCACCTGTATGTCTTCTTTGACAAAGAATTTCTTTAGGTCTAACGCCCTTTTTTGATTGGGTCCTTTTAGTTTTTTGCAGGAGCTGCGTGTATATGTTAGAGATTAAGCCTTGTGAGTCACATAGTTTGCAAATATTTTCTCCAATTCTGTACGTTGTCTTGAAGGCTTTTTTTTTTTTTAATAGTTTCCTTTGTTGTGCAAAAGCTTGCAAATGAATCTACTTGCAAAACAGAAACAGACCCTGGGACTAGGGGAACAGACTTTGGTTGCCAAGCGGGAGGGAGATGGATGGACTGGTAATTTGCATGTGGTAGATACAAACTACTATGACATTTAGAATGGACAACAAAGTCCTACTGTATAGTACAGGGAACCAAAGCCAGTCTCCTGGGATAATCCATAATAGAAAGGAATTTTTAAAAAGAATGTAGGAGTTCCTATTGTGGCTCAGCAGGTTAAGAATCTGACTAGTACCCTTGGGAATTTGAGTTCGATCCCAGGCCTTTCTCAGTGGTCTAAAGGATCCAGCATGGCTGCAAGGTATAGGTTGCAAACGAGACTCGGATCTGGCATTGCTGTGACTGTGACATCAGCCAGAAGCCGTGGTTCCGATTCGAGGAACCCTAGCCTGGGAACTTCTATATGCCACAGGTGCAGCCCTGAAAAGACCAAAAAAGAAAAAGAAAAAAGAAAAAGAATGTATGTATGCACAAAACCAAGCCACTTTGCTGTACACCAGAAATTAGCACAACGTTGTAAATCAACTATAATTTCTTAAAAAATGTCAAATCTGACCCTATTGGGTTTTTTCCTAAAGAAGATAAAATACCGAAAGCAAAGAGATCATCTAGACGACTGTTCAGATGTCATTTCCTGAGAGCAGTACTCATCATTTCATCCACTCTGCACACATCCTTGCATCATTCTGCACAGTGTGAATGCCCCTTCTTAGTATGTCCGTAGACCTCGGTGAGTCTTTAAGTCACGACTGCTGCATTTCCGATTAAGCGACGGGCACATTTCTGGATGGCACTGGTTGTCTTGTGGAATAGGCACCTGTAATCTTTAGAAGTAAAAAGAGAAGAGGAGTTCCCTGGTGGTCTAGTAGTTAGGATTTGGCACTTTCACTACTATGGCCTGGGTTCAGTCCCTGTTCTGGGAACTGAGATCCCACATCAAGCTGCTGCATGCAACTGGCCAAAAAAAAAAAAAAAAAAAACCGAAGGTGAAGAAGAAGAAAAAGAAGAGGGTTGGAGGGGAGAAAAGAAAAGAAAAGCAAGATAAAAATCTCCTAAAGCCTTATTTGCACCACATGCCCCTGCTCCTCCCGTCCTTGACAAGGCTTGTGTATTTGGCTTGAACCTTGAACTAGACAACCGAGTTCTAGCACGCAGAGCATGAGGTTGGACTGGAGACAAAGAAATAGTAGGTGCTCTTTCTGCTCCCTAGCAAACTGGGCACCGTGGCAGCTGCATGAACGCTGTGAATAGACATAGTCAAGAAAACAATACCCCCCGTGAGGGGAGAAAAGGGCATTCAATGACACCCTTAGGAAATAGATGTCAGCAGCTGTGTGGTTCCTGCGAGGTCTCTCTTCCTTGTTCCACCTCTAATCCTTGGACTCTGTGAGCTATTCCTGTGGACTTCCAACTACTTCTCCATTTTCACCTGTTAGAATAGTTTTCTACTCCTTGAGGCCAAAAGATTCCTGTTACCTGAGAGCCAGATTCCTCAAGTTCAACATCTATATCAGCCTTTATTGAAAAAGTTGTACTGAAGCCTGTGTGGATGAAGAAGGAAGAGACCCGGGCTGTTTTGCCGCACAAAAAGAAACCATCCTGACATCTGTTCTCGGTACCTGCCTTTACGTCCTGTTTTACATCACTCCTAAAAGCAGTTGTTAAAAAGAAGAAGAGGAAGAAAAAAGAAACTCTAATAACTTTCCGCCATCTCTTACTCACGTGAGTTGAAAAGGGCCTAAGCTAATAATAAAGCTTCCAAATTTCCATTTCTTCAGCAGAACTTGAATGCACCTGGAGCTCCCTTTCAAGTTAGTAGGAGTCCTAAATGTGAGCTGGCTACGCGAAGCAACGCAGAATGCTGGCACTCCATCACAAGTGTTCTCCGTATGTGCGCCCTTGGAAGGCGTGGTGGAGTAAGTGCGAGGTGTTAATGCTTAATGTTCAATTTCCTTCTTTAGTAGATTCAAACTGTACCCACATGGTCTCATAAAAAGGCTTAATTCAAATTTTTCTGAAATTGCAAAGGCAGGATCCTTAATTATCTTACATATGGAAAAACCGGTATGAAAACCAAAGCAAATTGTACTTTAGAAGAGGGGATAATGGACTAGGAAGGTCAAGATTAGCGTTTTTTTAACTGACATGTATTTAAAGAAAATAGAGCCCGATGGTTTGTTTTTCTCAAAATCTTACAGGAGCCCTTTGATGCTTTTCTGCTTTTAGAAGCCTGACACATTTGTCATGCATACAGCTAGCGACTCATGTACATCGTCCCATCAACAATAGCCTCCTTTTTCATTGAACTCTAAACTTTCCTTGTGGGTAGAAGTCCTAATCTCCAGTTTCCAAAAACAGGTGGATTGTTCTAATTTTGAAACCTTCCCTAACCTTTAAAGTGCACCCCAACAATTATCACGATAGTTATCCTTTATCCAGTACATTTGATGATGTCTTTATTAAGCACCCACTGTATGCCAAACATAGTACTTATGTATTACCTTATACCCAATGAGGGAATGAAGAAAAATGCAAGAGGGCTCGGGGTGTAAACATGAGCTGTGGTAACACAGAGGGAAGAACCATGTAAGAATTTGTTCATGGGACTTAAAATGAGGAATAGGGTGTACTTTCATCACCAAACCTGTGAACCTTTGAGAATTTGAGTGCATCCAAGTGCCTGAGCATCTTGCATCTGTCTCAGGAATTCATGTAGACTGGTCCACGTAAAACTGTTTGGTCAACCTTTTTGGTTTCATCAGTATTCTTTGGAGGGGGTTTGCACCCACCAAAAATGTTCCTGGATAGGGATCAAACCTGCACGACAGCAGTGACCTGAGCCCCAGAGGTGACAATGCCAGATCCTAACCCACTGAGCCACCAGGGAACTCCCTTGTCAGCACTCTTAAAGCAAATATCAGGAGTTCCTCTTGTGGCTCAGCAGGGTACAGATCTGACTAGTATCCAAGAGGAAGTGGTTCAATCCCTGGCCCACTCTCTGAGTTAAGGGTCCAGCGTTGCCGTGAGCTCTGGTGTAGGTCACAGACATGTTGGATCCTGCTTTGCTGTGGCTGTGGTGTAAGCTGGCAGCTACAGCTCCAGTTCCAATTCGACCCCTAGCCTGGGAACTTACATATGCTGCAGATATGGCCCTAAAAAAAGCAAACGTCAAAGGATAGAAAATATCCTATTTGATAAGTTAGGAGAGTATTTATTTTTAAGAGGATAATAGTAAATCTTTGAAGTGGAAGAAATGAAATGAGCAGATAGGAGGGACATTTGTGTTTAGTATTCAGGGAGCAGCGGGGGCAACGGTGGAGCGGACCAAAGGCACCTGCTCCCGGGCCGATGCGTGCAGACCTGGAGGTCAAGTGTGAGAGTTCTGCGTAGAGAGGAGGGAGGAGAGGGTTGGGGAGCAGTCTGTGCAACTACACGACAAACAAGGCGCTATTTCTCAGACCCTTGATTTTACCCAAAGATATGAGGATTTATGTCGTAAACTGTTAACACGATTCAGATAAAATATGAGACTTAAAGACTCTGAGGGCTTGACACAGGCTCTTTGGGGCACTTTGTTTAACCTGACACCTACCTCATCACACACACTCACACAGACACGCACATGCACACATGCACTATACGAGTTTAATTTCTGTAGCCACTGATGAAAAAGAATTTGTTTTTTTGTGGAACAGTGGCATAATCAATGGGCCATCTCGAGGGTATTGGCCTGAGTACTCACCACTGAGGTCAGCAAAAGGTGAACAAGACTAGCAACAGAGAACGTGTAAGAAAATGGTCTGTAGTCTAGACATGAGCTGAAACATACATGAGAGGTGGCAGTGATTATAGCAGCGGGACATCCGAAGGACTGCGCTTTAGATACTGGAGCAAGAAGTAGCAGAATGTTACAAGTAGTTCGGCAGTTTGGGGCTTTGTGGCTTCAACCTTGCTCAAGCCTTGGATGTCTGCCAGGTTCCCAGATTTGCTTGCACAACTGTATTTAGTTTCTGTTCCACTTCTTTCAGCTGTCTGATTTTGGCTCAGGGATCAGCTGTCTGATTTTGGCTCAGGGATCCGCCTAGGAAAGTTGCATCTGCTTTGTTCATTGAGATAAATTTTGAAAGGTTGTTGTGGAACAACTGAATTTTGTTTTCTGAGTCTGATGAACAGATGCTCGCGATCTCCTCGCGATCTCCTTAGATTTCATGCCTTCTTCTTTCAGCATCTTTAGTTCAAAGAGCAAGAGTTGAGACTGTGTTTTTGTTGTTATATGGCCGAACCCACGGCATATGTAAGTTCCCCAGCCGGGGACTGAATCTGAGCCACTGCTGAGATCTACCCCGGATCCTTTAACCCACTGTGCCGGCCCCGGGCCAGGGATTGAACCCACTCCTCTGCAGCGACCTGAGCTGCTGAAGTTGAATTCTTGAGCCACTGTGCCATAGAGGGAACTCCAGAATTCAGCTGTTTTATTTTCTCTCTCACTATCACTCAAGAAACTATTGGGGGATTAGAATGAGATATCATGAAGGCTCTTTGCGAGTCAGAGGATGAGCTTTTTTTTTAATTAAATTTTGTTGGGGTATTGCTGATTTACAGTGTTGTATTAGTCTCAGGTATACAGCAAAGTGATTCATATATATATATATGGATACACACATATCCATTCTTTTTCAGATTCTTTTCCCGTATAGGTCATTAGAGAACACTGAGTTCCCAGGGCTGTACAGCAGGTCCTCCTTGACCAGCCACTCCGTGCCCAGCTGTGAGCTCACGCCAGTCCCAAACTTGTGATGTGCCCCTTGCCCTTATATGTCCCCTTTGGTGACTGTGTTTGACTTTGACATACGTGAGTCTGTTTCTGTTTTGTAAATACGTTCATTTGTATGCTTTTTCAAAATTAGGTTCCACATATAAGTGATAGCGTAAGGTATTTGTCTCTCTCTGTCTGACTTATCACTTGGGTCCATCCATGTTGCTGCAAATGGCGTTATTCCATTCCTTTTTATGGCAGGGTAATATTCAAATGATATGAGCTTTGGGATCACTCGGATGCCCAGAGGCTCTGAGGCAAAGCCTCAGCTCAGGACTGTTGGCGCTTCTCATCTGTGTGCAGCAACCTGCAGCCTCCAGAAAGTTTTCAAAGGTGACACTTCCCAGGTGCTATTCAAGTCAGCTTCAAGGAAGTACATTCTGTGCTTAATGTGAAAGTTAAACATGCAGTTCACAGCAATAAAGTCACAAGATTGAAAGAGAATAAACTGGGACAGTAACCAGAGAGAAGATAAGCTCAAATCCTTACACGTTAATTTTGTAAGAAATTTTTTTTATAGTTAGGAGTCACTAAACCTTCCATGGCTGCAATGTTTTCGTCCTCCCAACAAATTTAGCCTGGGTTTCTGGAAGTGTTTCCCACAGAGCAGCACGAAGCCACAGAAACACACACCATGGTGAGCTCTTCCAACGTGAGACAGCTCTTTGGGCTTTCTGGTGAGGAATGGTCGATATAATTAGGATCCATTTCCAGTTATTGGCATACCAGGCCAGGGGCAGAGGGCACTTTTCCTAGTGGGGAGAGGAAAAGCCAAAGGCAACTATTAGAAGAGACTATTATACAATTTCAAACTAACATATGGAATCAATAGCCAACATGAGCAGCTGTGCTCGGCTGTGGAAAAGCCTGAAAGAGTGGAGTCACACTGTAACCAATAAAACGAATTATTGACTAAAAGAGAAAGCGTGTGTGTGGAGGTGGGAGGCTCCACAGCAGGGTTAAGAGATGCATTTCCTCTCAAGGAATAGAGAGTACCAGGAAACAAGCTGGGGCACGGTTTCCTTCTTGATTGACAGTAGGAACGCAGGAGAGCCAGCACTGGAGAAAGGTCTGGAACCGGGGCTATGCGGTTAATTTCTGACTCCAGGCTCCCTAGTGCCGCAGAACACACGCCCTGCCCTGCCCGAAACCAGAACCAGGCAGAGAGAGGCTCTGCCAACACGCTGTGCGGTCTGGACACAGTCTACCATCAATGGACCTGCTAAGACATCACCAAACATCCTAAAGTTATGCGTGGTGGAGAAAGGAAATCCATAATAAGAGAAAGGACCTGTTATCTAAAAACAGTGATCTGTTTCTTAGGAACTCAAATTTGGTCACTGAAATATTTCACCCCTGCAAAGAGAAAAATACCCTCACTGACGCTGCCAAAATAAAACATTGGTTTTGTGTGTTTCATTTATTCTCATGAACATTCATTTGGAAATCAAGTAGCTGGATTATATTTCCTATGTGTGCCGCGACTTCTGATGTATAGTCTAATACCAAAAAACTTACTTAATCCCTCCGTGTTGCCAACTGGAAAATAGAAATAAAATACCTCTAAATAGCTGGGCAAATTTACTAGGGCAGCAAATACGAACACAGAAAGCTTTGTAAAGTATTATAAATTTCGTAGAAGGGAGCTAAATAGCCATTTCAAATACCATATGTATTATTTCTAAGAATAAAAATGTACGTGTACACCAATCTTCTACATTAAATAACTGCTATTCTTTTTAAAAATAGTGCTTTTTTTCTTTATTAGCGTGTTCACAATAATTTGCATTCTTTAATGATAAAATTCACTCCCGTCTTCGCTAATAGACAAAGCATTTGCATGACCAATGACTGCCTCAGTGGACTACGCTGTGACTTAATCCTTATTTGCTGTGCCTTTTGAGCAAAACTCATGACCATGTCAAGCCAAGAACTCACACTCAAATGAGAATGGCATTTTTTTTTATACCAAATGCGGTACTTTCCTCGCTCAAACAAGCAGAAAGCTCTGCACCTGTGTTTAAAAGCTCTGTAAAACTCAGAGGTTGTAATCACACCCCCGAGTGGGAGAATATTGCCCGTGTACCCAGGCATCCTTGATCCTTTCCATCAGTTTTCTGTTGCTTTCTTCCCTGAAGCCATCAACAAGGAACCTCCTAAGCCCGAAAAATACTAAACGCCAGAGAATCGGTAAACAGGTTGTTAAAAAATAATTGAAACTCCCATTTCCACTGCCCATTCAGCAACTTGGTTTTCACATAATTACTCCTCGTTGTGCCTCTCCGAGGCACAGGCAGAGCACCAAGTAGCCGCACAATTTTACAGGTAATTAAAACATGGCCATCGAATCATAAATTACCTAGAGGAAAGGCTGAATAGTCCAGGCCAGAGAAAGACTTTAATTGACAACTTCAGATTCTCCTTCTTGTCCTGGAAACATCCTGTGCCTGGCTCTTCAGGATCCTTATGAAATGCTCAACACTTGTCACCTTTGCTGTTAGAGCTAAGGATGCGTTTGGTCATTTGAACAGTATTAGATTTTTTTCTGCTTTTTTCTTTTTCGGCCGCCCCATAGCATATTGAGTTCCCTGGCCTGGAATCAGATCTGAGCTGCAGTTGCAACCTAAGCTGCAGCTGTAGCAATGCCGGATCCTTAACCCACTACGCCAGGCATAGAACCTGTGTCCCAGCGCTCCCAAGATGTCACAGATCCCATTGCACACAGCAGAACTCCAGCATTTGATCCCTTTATCACAGCCAAACATCTGCATGCCCTGAGGCCCACAGGGGAGAATGGCCTGGAGGATGGGGCCCAGTTGAAGGGCTCTGGGGAATTTGGAAGAAAACAGCCCAATGATAAGATATAAGATAACACACCCACAAGAGTTCCAGGCTGTATTACTAATCCCTGTCTTTGCTATGAAAACAGCTTGTTATTAGCTGAGCCAGAGAGACAAGAGAGGGAAGAGATTAGGCTTTGTTGTCTGTTTGTGGGGCATTCTGCATCAAATTTATAAAACTCCTGCCGCTTATCTTCCTGTGCAACTTCACACCTTTTCTGTGGGTCCTTAGTTCATTTCAGATTCTCAGAGAAGAAAAATGAGTTGTAAAATTTTTTTTCAGCTACACAAACACCTAATTCTATAGACTAAGTCTTTTTGTACCTTCTCAAATCCATATGTTGAAAACTCACATTCCATGAAGTGGTGCTAGGAAGGAGGGCCCTTGGGAGGTGGTCGGGTCACGAGGGTGGTGCCCCATGAAGAGGATCAGTGCCCTTGGAAAAGGAACCCAGGGGGCTAGCGTGCCCCTTCCGCCCTGCAAGGACACAAGGAAAAGATGGCGGCCTGCAGGCCAGAAAAGGGGGCCCTCGCCAGACACTGAAACGGCCAGTGCCTGGACCGTGTCCTTCTTAGAATTTTAAGGATTCAGTTTCTTTCATTTATAAACCATTTCTTTATGGTATTCTGTGACAGCAGCCCGAGTGGACGGGGACTCCTAGTACAGCGCTAGGCAAACCACATGATTTCATTCATTCCTCTCAGTTCTGATCACTGAGGGGCCACCAGATGACGGGCTTGTGCTGGAACCATAAAAACAAAAAAATTGGGATTCCTGTTGTGGCTCAGTGAGTTAAAAACCCGACTAGTATTCATGAGGATGCAGGTTCCATTGATGGCATTGATGAGTGGGTTAAGGATCCTGCGTTGCTGTGGTGTATGTAGTTCAAAGATGAGGCTTGGATCCCACATTGCTGTGGCTGTCACATAGCCCTGCAGCTGCAGCTCCGAGTTGACCCCTAGCCTGAGAACTGCCATACGCGGTGAGGCCATAAAAAACAACAACAACAAAAAAAGAAGAACAAAACACAGCCAACACCTCTCCCTTCATGGAGCTGAGAGTCAAGTTGGGGTTTGGTCAGCGTCTGAGATGATGTTGACAAAATTGCATTTGATTGTCTAGTTTTGTGTTTTTCATCCCATAGAACAATTTCTGAATGAGATGCCTTTAGAATATATCCTTTAAGGAGTTACCATAAGGTTTGGGTTTCTTTTTAATTTGTATGTTTTTTGAAGAGTAGACTTTGGACACTTGATAAATATCTCAACTAGTATATTTTCTTTAAGTGTCTTTGATGTCCAAAGGAATGGGGGTGGTTAAACAAAATGACTGTCATGAGCCTGTGTCTCCTACAAAGTCTTCTCAGCACGTTTCCTACCTCCCGACGCTCTCATTGTCCTCATTTTCTAGAAGATTTCTTGTTGGTTTTCTGACATCATTTCCAAATCTCCTGAAATCAGAAATTCATTCATTGATTTAACAAATATTTGCGTGAATGCTTTCTTTGTGTCATGTGCTACGCCGAGTCCTGGGGAAATAGAAATGGGGAAGAGAACAGCCTAGAAGAAGTAGTTCCCAGTTTAAAATGCTCTGCAGTTTGTGTAGCGTTAGCACAGAGATTAGAGTTTAATAACCCTCAATAAATGATAAAGTGAGTTGCAGTTAAGGAAAAACCCTTGTAATTCCAGAGTCATGACGCAACACAAGGAGGGGAGATGGTGAGAGTCTGGAGGGGGGAAAATAGTCTAAAGTGACCCCAGCATTGAACTTGGAAGAAAATCTCCAGCAACTGATAAAAAAAGAGGACTTTGTTTCTGAGTCTTGCACTCTCAGGGTTCTAAGATCAAAGGGCTGTCCTGTTTGAAGCCCATAGGTAAGCATCATAAAGCGGGGGGAAGTCCTACATTTTAAGAACACATATGTTTTGGAGTTCTCGTGTGGCACAGCAGAAATGAATCTGACTAGCATCCACGAGGACACAGGTTCAATCCCTGGCCTTACTCAGTGGGTCCAAGATCTGGCGTTGCCGTGAGCTGTGTAGGTGGAAAATGCAGCTCAGATCCCGAGTTGCTGTGGCTGTGGTGTAGGCCAGCAGCTATAGCTCTGATTCGACCCCTAGCCTGGGAACTTCCATATGCCAAGAGTTCGGCCCTAAAAAAGAAAATAATAAAGAATAAATATGTTTTTAAAGATCATAACTATTCTCAGTGAAAACTGGATCCATTCTAATGATAGAGTGTCACAATTATACTGGGCGTTAAAGCATCTTGTAAACATATAAAAAAGTAAATAAATTCCATCTCATAAATATAATAAAAAAAAAAAAAGAGGAGTTCCCATCGTGGCTCAGTGGTTAATGAACCCGACTAGTATCCATGAGGATGCTAATTCAACCCCTGGCCTTGCTCAGAGCGTTAAGGATCCGGCGTTGCCGTGAGCCCTGGTGTAGGTTGCAGACGTGGCTCGGATCCTGCGTTGCTGTTGCGGGTGTGTGGGCCAGCAGCCCTAAATAGACAAAAGACGACAAAAAAAAAAAAGACCATGTTGAATCTCTTTTTAAGGGTACAATGTATGTTTTTACCTGTTTTTTTTTTTCACTTATAGATTTAGCAATGAAAGTATCTCTAGGGAGATAAAAATTATTTCAAAGTAAGTTTTGTGTATTTTATATACTTACATATAAAGATAATACAACTGTATACGTTCAGCTATATGTTCTTCCATATAGATTAGGAGAATGTCCTAAAAACACAAGGACACTGAAAATTGACATCAGTAATTCCTTTTTGTTTGTCCTATGTTTACTTCAATAGCAACAATAGAGTAGATCATGATAGCTGGTCATTGTGGATCTTCCTAGTCCCAGGCAACTGGGAAAGGCATATTTTAAGACTATCATAACTTAATCTTCAATTGGGACTTTTTTTTTTCAAGGCATTCAGTCCTTTTAAATGTGCTATATTGGAGTACCTCTCTGTGGTTTCCGTTATAGAACTAAATATACCGTAAGCTCTGTAAGATCACCCAGTTACTATGGCAAAGGACTGCACTAGTGATGGCGAGATAGGAAAGCAGATGACAGAATGATGAGTAACCTGACTTAGCTGAATCCTAAGCCAGCAAAAAGGAAAGCCGAGCACTAAGAACATTTATGGCACAGAATATCCAGGTGTTTCATGAGCTTTGGGTACCAAGTGCCTCTGAAAATGAGGGTAGAGATTGTTCTAAAATAAGAAGAAATGACTCAGTGCTGCTGACCGAGCCGTTCCAGCCAAATTTTTGTCAAACTTCTCCACCTTTTCTCAGCACAGTAGAACCCTGGAGATTTAACCTCTGCAGAGAATGAGGTGGGTTCCCTGTTTGATGACTAAGATGCAGTTGATAGCCATGTTGATAGTTGACGGCAGGAAGCCTCGAGTAAAACATGAATGTGTGCTCATGGGTGTGTAGGCCCCAGCCTTAGAGAGGAGTGGCCGGGCCTTTATCCTCCAGGCTGGAGACCCCACCAGGGACTCTGAGACCCCAAGGAGGTGGCTCTCGGGGTTGACAACCTCTGCCCAGGTGGTCACAGTTTTCAATTGAACCCTCATTTTTAAAGACATTAAAGTAAAAATAAAGTTTAAGAGTTCCCATTGTGGCTCAGTGGTTAATAAACCCAACTAGTATCCATGAGGATTCGGGTTTGATCCCTAGACTCACTCAGTGAGTTGAGGATCCAGCGTTGCCATGGTGTAGGTTGCAGATGTGGCTCAGATCTGGCATTGCTGTGGCTGTGGTGTAGGCTGGCAGCTGTAGCTCTGATTCAACCCCTAGCCTGGGAACCTCCATATGCCACAGGTGCAGTACTAAAAAGCAAAAAAAAAAAAAAAGTTTAACAGATATTAGAGGAAAGCCACTGACATAAAAGTTGGAGACATGCAAATAGAGATAAAAGACTTGGAGGAAACTGAGACTGTGCAAGCGGAATTCTTCCCCCAAAAGCTACTGTTAATACCATCAGAAAGGTTTTAAAAAGTATATGACAACTAAAAGATGAGAACAGAACACTCTTAAAAAGGGACAATAAGGAAACAAATGAAAAAACAAAAGTTCCACATATTTTACATATGCATACAAAATTAGTCGAAGTTTTAAAATTCAATGAATGAATTATAGTTAAAGAATTTCTACAAAGTAGAAAAAAATAGATGAATAAAAGGTAATAATATTAGAGAGCCAACTCAGGTAATCCAATGCCTCAAAAAATAAATCTTCCAAATATATAGAACAGAAAAAAAAATAGAAAGAGAAAGTGATCAACAAAACAAATAATATTTTCCGGAAGTGAATGGTACAAAGTTTCCAGTTAAAAAAAGCCTACAAAGCCCCCAGGACAAAGAATGTAAAAGAATTAATGATTTAGGAGTTCCCATCATGGTGCAGTGAGAACGAATCCAACTAGAAACCATGAGGTTGCAGGTTCAATCCCTGGCCTTGCTCAGTGGGTTAAGGATCTGGCGTTGCCATGATCTGTGGTGTAGGTTGTAGATGCGGCTCGGATCCCACATTGCAGGCTGTGGAGTCAGCCAGCAGCTGTAGACCCCTAGCCTGGGAACCGCCACATGCTGCAGGTGTGGCCCTAAAATGACAAAAGACAAAAAAAAAAAAAATTATTGATTTAGTGCATTACCATAAAATTGTGGTAGCAATGGGGTAAAAGAAAACACCAAAAACTTTCAGAAAGGAAAAAATAAAGTCATCCAAAAAGGTTCAGAAATCAGAACAGCCTTGCAATTCTCATGATGGCAGTATATAAGCTAGAAAACAATAAAACACAACACTTTCAAAACTCTAAAGCAGAATAGTTTCCAGCCTGGAATTGTATACCCAGGAAAACTATCCATCAAATAGGGGGCAAGTAAAAGTTATTTTCATGCATGGAAAGCTTAGTAACTTACCCTGCATGCCCCTTTTCTGAGGAAACCATTTAGCACTGTAATCTACCCAAACAGAGTGACTAAATTAAAAAAGAGAGGCAGTGTGGCGGGTGGTTCATAGCATGAGATGGGAATTAGACAAGTCACTCTCTGCTAAATAACACACCTGGGCAAATCACTTCACTTCTATAAACCTAGGTTTCATTTCTGTGAAACAGAGATAACAGTGAATAACACAACATGGCCATTGTGAGGATGAAACAAGATAATTCCCAGTGCTCACTGAGTGGATATTTTGTTAATATTCATGATGTTAGTGTATCCTTAGCTATTTTCATAAGCCTCTCTTTTTGGTGATTATTAAAAAATTAATTCCTCTAGTGAGAAAATTCCTCCAGTAAGCAGTATATCCATTTTACCCCTCAAAACCTGGTTTCAAATTGAAATTATACCTCAGCCTTTCCTGTGGATAGTATTCAAAAATGCCTCTCCACAAGAGAATCTCTTGAAAGTGGGTTTCTTTAATGAGGAGGGTCACTTATGTTATAAAAATATTATAGATGAAATTTTATAGTTTAAAAATTTTATATATTATTTCGGAGCAGTTGCTGTTACATTCCAGATTCTCCTTGTTTTCACGGACAAAGTCCTCAGTACATATTGTACAACAAACACTCATACCAGCTTAATTGTTTTCCAATTTCCCTTATTTACGGAAGATATTATGAAACAACGTCATGCTCAGAGCTGAATACATGTTTCTGTCACCCTTCCTTTCCCTTTTAATATTTTCCGGAGCCCACTTTGATATTGGAAATGAAAATTTAATAAAAAATATACAAAAGCCAACGTGTTTTTCGAGGAAATTTAATCTATATGTTCTGATTCATTTCCATGTAAATCATCAAAATGTTACTTTATGGGAACCGTCTGAAATCTAAGGAGACTCCTGTGCCATTTAAGCTTTATTTTATTTTTATTAGAAAGTGCACTCTCTGTGGCCTAATACAAAGTCGCCCTGAAGTTTGGGATAAGCCTCATTCCGCTGCCCGAGTGGGTTCCGAGCTGGGGGTGGCGCGTGGGCTCCTGCTTCACGTGGTTTCAGACCACACTCTGCACATTGCCCTTGGTGAGCAGTTCCGTCTCAGCTGCTGTGTAGACGTCTCTTCCAAACATAGGCTCTAACGGCTAGTAGCGAACTCCTTTTGTCTTCCTTTTGCCAGACACTTGAATGCAGACACACGCTCCATTTCTCTGATCGACACTCGGTCTCACTCACTCCCTCTCTGGAGGTCAGGTGCGCCGTTGCTGGTCCAGTGAGCAACCAGGCGTTCCTTAGACACCGGCTGTGATGTCTCACCTGTGAATGCTGGATATTTAAGTGGGTTTCGTTGTGGTTGTTGTTTGGTGGGTTGGTTGGGTTTTTTTGGCCATGTCCACATATGTAGAAGTTCTCAGGCCAGGAGTTCTCATCATGGCACAGCAGAAACGAATCTGACTAGGATCCATTGAGGTTGCAGGTTCGATCCCTGGCCTTGCTCAGTGGGTTGAGGATCCGGCGTTGCTGTGAGCTGTGGTGTAGGTTGCAGGTACGGCTCAGATCTAGCATTGCTGTGGCTGTGGCAATAGGCCAGCAGCTGTAGCTCCGATTAGACCCCTAGCCTGGAAACCTCCATATGCCGCAGGTGCGGCCCTAAAAAAAAAGAAGAAGTTCTCAGGCCAGGAATCAAGCACAAGCCACTGTAGTGACAATGCCAGATCCTTAATCCACTGCACTGCAAGGGAACTCCCAAGGGTCCTGGTCTTATAACACCCCAATACTCTGCTTCTTACTCCTCCACCATCCCAGGGACTCAGTGAGAGAGAATAGGGCTCAGTAAGAAGGCCTGGTTTCTCCAGAGCTCTTCGTAAAGAAACCAAGTCAGAATCATGTGCTCTCCTGTAGACTAACAGATTCTACCTCTGGATACGGGGACATTCAAAAGCACTGAACCATAGCGATCAGCGCTCAGAACTGCCAGGACTCCTTGGCTTCAGCTCTAACTAGAATCACCTATCTTCACTGCTTCATTTTCTCTCTTAGTAAAAAGCCATCCTTTCCCTTTCTTTTCTTTTCTTTTTTTTTTTTTTTGTCCTTTTAGGGCCAAACAGCGGCATATGGAAGTTCCCAGGCTAGGGGTCAAATCGGAGCTGCAGCTACTGGCCTACACCGCAGCACAGCAATGTAGGATCTGAGCTGTGTCTGCGACCTACACCACAGCTCATGGCAACACCGGATCCTTAACCCACTGAGTGAGGCCAGGGATTGAACCTGCGTCCTCATGGATACTAGTTGGGTTCGTTACCGCTGAGCCATGGTGGGAACTCCCCATACATTGCTTTTTTATTCTTTGTCTCATTGTAAGTGCTTTTATTATATCTTTAAAATAATAGTAGTACTATTTTTATGCTCCTTAGTGGTTTCTTAAAAAAAATATCATATATATGTATATATGAATATATATGTGTATATGTGTGTGTGTGTGTGTGTGTGTGTGTGTGTGTGTGTGTGTGTGTATATATATATATAAAATGGCTGCACCCCTGGCTTTTGGAAGTCCTTGGGCCAAGGACTGAACCCACACCACCACAGGGATAACAGCGGATCCTTAACTCACTGTGCCATGGCAGGAACTCCCCCAAATCTGTATTTACTATCATCTTATTCTTTAAGAGGCTCTAAAAAACTCTCTGTTCCCAAGATAGGCTGGCCTACTCAGCATTTTACCTATTGAATATCTCCAAGTTATACATTTGAATATGTAACATACAGTGATAATTGGACAATTTCAAGTGTCTGCATCATCAAATTATTCTAATCTGCTCAGTTCCGTGTTATCATCAAGTGCATTTGGCGGCGGGGGGCGGGGAGGTGGGGGACGGGGGTGGTCTTTTTAGGGCCGCACCCACAGCATACGGAGGTTCCCAGGCTAGGGGCAACTCACAGCTGTAGTTGCTGGCCTACACCACAGCCACAGCAAACGCGGGATCTGATCCACATCAATGACCTACAGCACAGCTCACGGCAACACCAAATCCTTAACCCACTGAGCAAGGCCAGGGATCGAACCTGCATCCTCATGGATACTAGTCAGATTCGTTTCCACTGAGCCACGTCAGGAACTTCTATCACGGAGTGCATTTTATTACATGCTAATTCTTTGAAAACTGGAAACCAGAGAGGCTCCATGTAGTAATTCTCTTATTAGACAGAATTTTGAATTAGGTAGATCTTTCTGTTTTCCTATGACCACTATTACTGTGGTGCCTTAACGACAACAATATAATAGTGGTGATAGAGCTAACATTTGTGGAGCACTTAACACGTCCAAGCCCCAGAGCTGAGGGAATTTGCTTCATCTCACCTATCTACCCCAAAATGCTATGACGGTTACTATTTCTAAATGTTCTTTCACAGAGGACACAAAACGAGTCCTGCAACAGTTAAGGCATCCGATAGCTGAGATTATGGTTCAGTAAATATTCTTACCTTACAGCCTGTACATGGACATCATGCATTTCCTCTGCACATTGAGGGTGAACGAGGTCACGGAACTTGCTTTGCAACAGGGAAACCGAGGCTTAGAACGTTCTGTCATGAAGAAGCTCATCGTCTTGGGTATCTGCCACTGCAGCAGAGCAGAACTCAAACCAAGTGTGTGTCTGAATATCTTGCCTGTACACTAGGCACTACTGAGACCATGCATTCACAGTATTTTCTGTCATCAATTCATTCAAGCCTCCCAACCACAGATGAGGAAGCAGAGGCAAAGAAGGTTAAATAACTCACCGATTTATACATCTATTATAGATGGAGCCGGCCTTTGTCCCAGAGAGCCTGGCTCCAAAGTACACATAGTAACCACGAAGCTGCCCTTAGCTTATTTTCTCTCTCTATAAAAAGGCCTTCCAAGAAAACTGAGAATTACTTTAAATACAGGATCAGAATGTAATGAGTTCAAGGCTAAATCTGATCCTTTTAAAATATTTTTATTATAATTGATTTACAATGTTCTGTCAATCTCTGCGCTACAGCAAAGTGACTCACTCATACACGTATATATGCATATATGTGTGTGTATGTGTATACACACACACACATATATATTTCTTCTTTTTCTCACATTTAGAGGCTCTGAACCTCTGCCTTCTCATCAGTAAAATGGTGTATGAATAATATACATCTCTGAAGGATGCTTAGAAAAATAATTGAGGCGTTACCACCGTGGCACAGTGGGTTAAGAATTCGACTGCAATGGTTCAGACTATGAAGGTGCAGGTTCGATCCCCAGCCCAGTGGGTTAAAAGATCTGGAGTTGCTGCAGCTGCAGCATAGATCGCAGCTGCAGCTCAGATTCAATCCCTGGACCAGGAACTTCTACATGCTGTGGGTGTGACCATTAAAAAAGAGGAGGAAAAAGAAGAGGAAAGAAAAATAATTGAGATTGTGCAAAATATGTCCAGCACAGGCAAATATCTTACCTGTTATTCTATCAGTGTAGCTGACTAAATCCTAGCGCAAAGTCCCTGCTAATCCAGAGACCTGATTATGCTACAAGGCAAATCCTCCTCCCTCCCAAATGAAGGGAAGAATATCGCCCAGTCTGAGATTAATAAAAGGGTTTAAGCTCTGTTAGGAACTGTTGAGAAATCTGGCTGTGAATTTCCACTCTCTCTCTGACTCCCTCGGCCCTGTTATCTGCGCTTTCAGCAAACCTATTAAAGACCAGCTAGTGCATTGGAAAGTTCTTTTACTCAATCAATGAGCTTGTTGCCATGGCAGGCTAACACGAGGTGCCATTGATGATGACTTGATTTCCTCTCGCATCTGAAGTGGAAAGGGAGAAGACAGACTAAATGAAATCCCATCCATCTTAATGAAATACAATTATATTCTCCTTATTAATCATTTAAGAATCAATATGTCTCTTCTTGGTGAACCTCACCAGAATTTGTCATTCCATGCCAGGCCTCAATACATCTTGTCTTGTAGTGATTTTTATAAGTCCAGTCACCTGTGTCCCAGGGTAAATAACAGAGTTTTCTTGTACTGCGGAGAGAGGGCGGGGGCAGCCATGGCCGGGTGGATCACAGAAATCCCCTCTGAATGTTAAGTAGCCAGCTGAATATTGCCTTCACGTGCATAATGTCAAAATGTACCTTGCTTTATTTTTAAATAGCATGACGTGAAACAGATTGCCTTAGAAAGAGGCTTGTTCTGGTGCCATTAAGTGGGAAAAACTCATGGGTATTCCTACCTATTGAATACTATAATCTCTCATAGGCTTATCAATACAGTATATGCACAGAAGTATATATGCAGAGAGAGATGGAGAGAGAGGAAAATGAGAAAAGATCCCTAGGATACAATTTACAGTCCCTCAGTCTGCACGTAATGCCTCCATTTAGCGTTTTACTTTACAACCTTCACCTATAAAAATGGCTATTGTTTCTGTCTTCCTAATATGGATTGTGGCGCTAGAATTGAACTTCATGCATGCCGTAGCTACCTAACAGCTCTTGCTTAATTAACGAGGACAAAGGAAAAGAGAAGTGGGAAAACATAAATAAAGAGAAAGAAGCAAACGTAGGAATTCAGGCAGGCATGAGAGCGAAGCAAGTGAGGAGAAATAGATTGTTTCAAGAGTAAAGCGGTTTGATGAGCGTGAGACAAGTGGTTCTGTTGCACCGGGGATTTTTGTCATTCACGTTGGCTTTGAGTCTTCCTGAACCTCCGCTGATGACGAATTGAGCAATCTGAATAATTTGCAGAATAGCCAGAGTGTCAGGGTTTTTCATGTACGTGGTCAAGCTGACAAAGTTTGCGTAGCTTCCACGTCTGGGTCCCTACTCTCTATAGGTCTAGTTTTAGCTGTGTCATCATTGTTATAGCTAGATAACAGTTTTAACAGAACTAAATTCCTTTTTTTATGATTAAAAAACTGCAGTAAAATAATCTTTTCTGTTTTCAAACTTGGAGCTTTCCACGAAAAAGAAAGATCTAGGAGTTCCCTGGTGGTACAGCAGGTTAAGGATCCTGGGGCTCTGTTTCCCGATACTGTGGTGAAAGTTTGATCCCGCGCCCTGGAACTTCTACATGCCATGGGCGCGGCCAAAAAAGGAAAAAAGAAAGAAAGGAAAAGAAAAAACAACTGAAAATAACCACCTCCCAAAGGAGCACGGTTTAGCGTGGCGGAGGTGTTCCTCAGAATCGCCCTCCCTGAATAACACAAATGCCGCCGCTGAGGGTGACGTCAGCGCCCCCGAAGCCAACAGACTTCGCTGTAGCGATCTTCACACGGGCGCAGGGACTTTAGTTACAAAGGCTGTTCTGAGCAGGTGACCTGGATAGGTCCCTTACCGGTGGCTCTGAGGGCCCGTGACATGCTCACCCCCTTTCACCTCCAGTAGTGCCTGTCACATCTGCCTCCAGACTCCCCACACCAGCCCTAAGCTGGACACCCCAAATGG
The DNA here is from genome assembly GCA_004024745.2 of Catagonus wagneri. Classification (NCBI taxonomy): domain Eukaryota; kingdom Metazoa; phylum Chordata; class Mammalia; order Artiodactyla; family Tayassuidae; genus Catagonus; species Catagonus wagneri. The sequence goes on from PVHT021183524.1 coordinate 29,161,447, forward strand.
GCTAGGGAGAATTAGTTAGACAGTATGATTGGTCCTTCAGTGACCCGGATCAAAGGAGAAATCCAAGAACTGCATGAATATAGGAAACTGCGCCTTCGACCTTCTGAGCACCTGCTGTGCCATGTTCGCCTTTTCTACGAATCCCAGGGTTTTTCGATCCTTCTCTGGCTTTCCTGACCGCAGCTCCTAGCCTTGAAAATCCTCTCCCATGGCTCTGTCTCAAATCCACACTTATAATAGGAAATCTAGAGTTAAGTAGATGGACATAAAGAACAAATTTCATTTCAGCAAAGCAAAGGAAATGAACAAAAGGAGAAAAGGTCTTGGGAGTCATATCTAAGCCCTGTGCCCTATCCTTATGTTTAATGAGCCCCCCCACCGCGCTTCTTTGGGAAGCTTTCTCAGATTTCTTTGAACAAACAAGATACCAGAACCTGAGTTCACCACAGCCTTCCTGTGGACGAGCTAGAAAGATCTTTACCGAACAGATTGGAAGAAGTTAAAAAGGGAGACAGAGTCGTCTTAGGATTTGGTGACCCTAAGAACACACTTGGAATAACCCTGTCCAACACCAGCGCTTATAGAGAATGCTCCTAAATAGACAATTGAAGAAAACACTATTGGTAGATCGTAAAATGCAAAGTTATCAATAAATAAAATGATATTTTTACAAAATGTTTTTTTGTTTTGAAAAAAACTATAGTCACTGTGCAGCATTATATAAGTTACAGGTGTATGATATAGTGATTCACAATTTTTTAAGGTTATGCTCCATTTATAGTAATTATAAAATATTGGCTCTATTCCCTGTATTGTAGGAGATATTCTTATAGCTTATTTCATACCCAGTTGTCTGTACCTCCTACACCCTGACCCTACGCTTCCCCTCCCCCCGCTCCTCTCCTCCCCACCCCGCTGGTCACCCCTAGCTTTTTCTTGGTATCAGTGAGTCTGCTTCTTCTTTGTTATGTTCACTAGCTTGCAGTATTTTTTATTTTTTGTATTATTTTTATTTAATTTCTTTCTTTCTTTATTGCTTTTCAGGGCTGCACCCGTGGCATCTGGAGGTTCCCAGGCCAGGGGTCTAACAGGAGCTGTAGTTGCCGGCCTTCGCCACAGCCACAGCAACGCAGGATCAGAGCCACGTCTGTCACCTACACCACAGCTCACGGCAACACCGGATCCTTAACCCGCTGAGTGAGGCCAGGGATCGAACCTGCAACTTCATGGATATTAGTCAGATCTGTTACTGCTGAGGCGCGACAGGAATTCCTGCTGTATTTTTTAGATACCACATATAAGTGATTTCATACAGTATTTGTCTTTCTCCAACTTATTTAACTTTGCCAGGTGAAACAAAATACTTATTTTAGAACCAAAATAAAATACTATGTGTTACTCTCTTTAGTGGCAAATTTACCCTGCACTCCTTCATGTAAGAATCCTTCGGAGTTCCCATCGTGGCTCAGTGGTTAACGAATCCGACTAGGAGCCATGAGGTTGCGGGTTCACTCCCTGCCCTTGCTCAGTGGGTTAAGGATCCGGCGTTGCCCTGAGCTGTGGTGTAGGTTGCAGACGTGGCTTGGATCCCGCGTTGCTGTGGCTGTGGCGAAGGCCGGCAGCTACAGCCCCTGTTAGACCCCTAGCCTGGGAACCTCCATATGCCGCGGGTGCGGCCTTAGCAAAAGGCAAAACAACAACAACAACAAAAGAATCCTTCAAACATATGATGAGAGAAGAGTGTACCGCCGTCTGTAAAACACCATGCTTAGGAGGAAAGATACTCCAAAAGCCTTCTCACAGCCAGGAAGGAAACCCTTTCGTTGTTGTTGCCTTTGTGATGTGACTGGTCTGTTTTCTCAGCAGTTCCAGGAGTTCAGAGACTGATTTGTTTATCTCTGTAACCCCAGCACAGAACATGCCACCTGGTAAATAACAGAGGCTGTTAAATTAATAAACAAATATACCACAGACTACTCCGTGTAAAGGCATTAGCTGGTATGGACATATAATTTGCATTATAGGCACAATCCGTGCAGAGTGGACACTCAGATCCATAATTAGCAGCAGTCTAAAGTAAGACACCCCACGCATTAAGTTTATTTCGTTCTGTGTATAGACAAAGAGACGGTCCCAAAGTTTTAAGACAAGTCTGGGTCGCCATCCTCAATTTTTAAAAAAGTAATGGTGTTCTACCACTCTAGTATCCACAAAAAATCCAAGCAAGTTCTCTTTCGCTCCATAACTGCAAAACTTGGAACTACTTTATTTTCAGGGTTATAAGATGACAGCAGGGATCCTTTCGCCTCCTATATGGTACTTGTCATTTCCGCTAAGGAGAGCATGAGTTTAATCTACAAATAAATGTGGCGCTGTTTCCTGATTGTCCCAAACAATAAGGGGGGTTTACAGTCGCACATGGTTTAATATGTTCAAACAGTCCCTTGTTCGTCCTGAGTTCCCTTTACTCTCGTGTGTTTCTGTCCATATGCAAGTCTCCTTAATCCAGAGCTCCAAAATCAGGATTGGTGGGGAGTAAATTCAATTGTTTAAGGTTAAAATAAAGACGTTTTTTAAATGCCAAAGAAAGAGAGCGGGGTTATTCTACTTTGATGTTAATTCCATGCCTTTTGTAGTTTCCCTGTTTGTTTGTTTTCATCTCTGCTGTCAACAGGGCACCAGATTTTATAGGCAGCTTAACAGAGAGCAGATGTTGATTAAAAGAGATGTGGTTTTGAGTGTGACATTAAAAAAATATCATCCTCTCTTTCCTAAATGCTATAGTCCTAATGAGCTTAATTTTTTATTAACTGATAGAAAAAAGAACAATAAGCATACATTTTATCTTAACTGACCATTCCCTGCTCAATAGCTGGGCCATGAATAAGGCAAGAAAGATTCACATTTTAATATTTCCAAAAAAAAAAAAAAAAAGGAAACATTTGGCTAGGACGCATGTGTTTCCTGGCCAAATCTCCTAACATTTTCATCTTCTTTATAAATATAATTGCTTTAGCCATAGTGAAAATAATACTGAATGCACTTTTTAGATTCATCTCTGAAGATAGTCTTAATCAGGGTATTTCTTAATCAGGGTATTTCTTCTGTTTTAATCAATGGTGGCATACCAAGAGCAACATTTGGAAGCAATAAATCTGAAATAAATGAGACAAAGATAAAAGCCAGGACCTTGATAGAAGGAAAAAACAAATAAAAAATTTCCAATGACTTTACAGACACCTTCATGCAGGAATTAAATAGAGGCTGCATTTGGCACAGTTGACCACTCACTCAGGTGCCTCTAGCATTTCCAACTGACTGAGCCAAGAAAATAACGCATTCCTACTTTTGCTGATACAGCCTTGAAAGCTTTGATGGGTAGATGAGGCGAGATACCTGACCTCAGTGGTCCATGACACCGAAATAAATGGACACAGAAGGCAAACTGTGCACGCTTGGAACCAGAAACCTGGTAAGAGCTGTAGCAGTGTCTGTGGGATCAACATATTTGTAATCCCTGAAACTAAACCATATGCTGCATACCTGGAAGTGGTCTCTTTTTTGGAGGGGCTGGGAGATCAAACCCGTGCCATAGCAGTGACAGTGCTGAATCCTTAACCCACTGAGCCACCAGGAAACTGTGGAAATGTTCTCTTGATCTCAGATCAGAAAAGAACAAAGCTATTATTGTTTTTTGCTGGTAATGTTATTTGAAGCTCTAAAGATGTTTTACTTGGAAATGTAAGGTTTTCCTAAGTTAGCCTTGTCCAGGTCTCTATGTGGCCATGAATCAGCCATCTGAAAGCCACCAAATGCTGATAACCAGTATTGATAACACTGACCCCACCCTTTCTGTGTCACCAAACCACACCTGGGGGTTTCAGATTTGTTAGATAGAAGATAGCTCTGCTATTTGGAAAATGAAAAAAAAAAAAACTGCAATCCACAAGATTCTAGTGTTAAGTCCTTTCATTTTCCTCATCTGTAACTGCAGTTACTTCATTTAAAAATGAAGACAAGGAAAGACAGTATATAATATTAGTCTAAAAGCAATAAAACTTACCTGGTAGTTGGCACACTGGGGAACATAATCTTACATTTCAATGTTGACTCCGAAAGTTCTAGCTCCTTCAAAAGGAACTGATGGTAAAATGCAGAGAAAACTCATATTTCAAAGGGCACTGCAAACTATGCAGATGTGTTTACACACACACACAAAAAATACATACCTACACACATACACACAAAGACACAAAAACACATACACACACAAACACAAACATATGTTTTTTTAGGGGAAAAATATACTCCCTTTTTTTTTTTTTCCATTATACCCAGCTGCACAGCGTGGTGACAGGGTTACACTTACATATATGGATTCATCACAAGTGATTAGACATAGTTCCCAGTGCTATACAGTAGGATCTCCTTGCTTTTTTAGCCCGGATGCAACAGTCTACAACTATTAACCCAGACTCCCCTGCATCCCACTCCCTCCCCCACCCTTTTGGCAACCACAAGTCTGTTCTCCAAGTCCTTGATTTTCTTTTCTGCATAAAGTTTCATTTGTGCAGTATATTAGATTCCAGATATTTGTGATATCATATGGTATTTGTCTTTCTCCTTCTGACTTAACTTCACTCAGTATGAGGGTCTCTAATTGCATCCATGTTGCTGCAAATGACATTATTTTATTCTTTTTTATGGCTGAGTAGTATTCCATTGTGTATATATACCACATCTTCCTAATCCAATCATCTTTCGGGGATCGACAGATGATTGGATTAGGAAGATGTGGTAAATATAGTCCCTTTAAATCATTTTGGATATATTCTTCAAATTCTTATTAGGTTCTTGTAAGCACTTTGGGGATAATTGCAATTACTGTATTTTGGGTTTTCATTTATTAAAAACAAATTTTTCCTTTCAAAATAATATTGAAACAACAACAAAAATAGAACATAACTTCTGTGCATCAAATCATGAGGAAATGCAAAAATGCCACTACAAATATTCTGCTGCCATTAGCGTGGTGTGATTAAATGATGAGTATCAAGAAAATGAGATCAGCCACAGACTGGGAGAAAATGTTTGCAAAAGATGTATCTGATAAATACTGTTATCCAAAATATGCAAAGACCTTTTAAAACTCAACAATATGAAAATAAATAAGCCTGACTTAAAATGGGCAAGAGGGAGTTCCCATAGTGGCCCAGTGGTAACGAACCTAATATCCATGAGGATGCAGGTTGTATCCTTGGTCTCAATCAGTGGGTTAAGGATATGGTGTTGCTGTGGCTGTGGTGCAGGCCTGTAGCTATATCTCCAATTCGACCCCTAGCCTAGGAACTTCCTTATGCCATGGGTGCAGCCCTAAAAATCAAAAAAAAAAAAAAAAAAAAGAGGCAAGAAACTGACATCACCAAGGAAGATATAGAGCTGGCAAATAAGCATAGGAAAGACGCTCAACAGGATGTGTCATCAGGGAATTGCAAGTGAAAATAGCAATTAGATATCACTACAGAGCAATTTTCGAAAGGCCCAAATCCAAGACACTGACAACGCCAAATGCTGGTGAGGACATGGAGCAGTAGGAACTCTCATTCATTGCTGGTGGGAATGAAAAAACGGTATGGCCACTTTAGAAGACCACTTGGCAGTTTCTTCCAAAACTAAACCTACTCTTAGCATGCAATCCAACATTGGCATCTGCCAAAAGGAGCTGAAAATGTATGTCCACACAAAAGCCTGCATACAGCTTTATTCATAATTGCAGGAACTCAGAAGCAACCAAGATGACCTTTGGTCGGTGAATGGATGAATACACTGTGGTCCCTCCAGGCAGTGGGATATATTTATTCAATGCTAAAAGGAAATGAGCTATCAAGCCATGAAAAGACTTGGAGGAAACTTAGATGTCTATTACTAAAGGAAAAAAGCCAATCTGAGAAGTCTACATATTATATTATTTCAGGTACATGACACTTTGGAAAAGGCAATACTATGGAGCCAGTAAAAAGATAAGTAGTTGCCAAGTAGGGGGTGGGGGTGGATTCTTGGAGCATGGAAACTATTCCCTATGACACTGTCATGGTGGACATAGGACATTACATGTTTGACAAAATTCAGAATGGATGACATCCAGAGTGAATCCCAGTGTAAATGATGGACTTTGGGTGCCCTTAGAAGAGGAACGCCAGGGAGCTCCCTCTTCCTTTCTCCAATGTGAGGACACGGCAAGAAGATGATCATCTATGAAGCAGAAGGTGGATTCTCACCAAATATGCCAGTACTTCATCCATCTTAGACCTCCCAGCTTTCAGAACTGTGAGAAATAAACTTCTGTTGTTTACAAGCCACCCAGTCTAATATTTTTGTGAAAGCAATCTGAATGGACTAAGAAACATGTATTCTTCATTTTTCAGTATGAGAAACTTCTCCTCCATAAATGCAGGACTCTACATGAGAATAATAAATGTGGCAACATTTAAGAGGCATCAAATAGCCCTTCTGCCATAGCCCACCGGCCACAGTGGCCCCCAGCGTTTCCATTTACCTTTCTTCTGAGATAGGCAGTATTTTCCAAAATTCTTTGAAACCCAAACCTCATTAAATTCTTCAGCACAAAGATGTTTCCTATCAAGTGTATTTAAGAAACTCTTACTTGGAGATTCTCTAGTGTCCATGGCCATGTTAAAGGCTCTGACAAGTCCTGTAGTCAAGATATTTCACCAAACTAAATTGAACACATCCTTTTTTAAAATGTATTTGAATCTTTTATTTATTTTTATAAAAGAAATACCTAGTGCCACTTGGGAAATGACAAGAAACAAAAAATTGCTGATAAAACATGAACAAGTTATCTGCAAGAGACACTATAAACGATCACTTTGAAAAAGTCACAGAGTAAAAAGGAATAGGACCTTTGAGGGGAGCAGTCAGAAAAAAATGAAGTTCAATCCATTGCAGATGTTAATGATGAAGTCTCCTCCCAGCAGCCCAGATGAGACAGTGAGCATTGATCTCCAGACCCGGGGGACGGGGGTAGGAAGGTCACCTTCCGGCCACTGGATCCAAGCAGATCCCTAAACTCAGCTCTGCACAGTGTGATTCAGCAACACAGAGGTGCTGCCGGGAACCTTATGTTTTTAGGAAGCACCCCTGTGACTTGGAAGTGGAGGGGGCGGGGGCAAGCTTTGAGAAACAATAAATTTGAGAAAGAAGTAGAGGGGGGAAGAAAAGCAAGGAAGAAAGGAATCCAGGCAGGAACCGAAAGCAGCTGTCTTATTGCTTCTACCACTCAAAAAGTTCACACTGACAACTTTTCTGGACCCAGAGGAGCTGAGCTTGGGTCCCTTGTCTGTTCAGTTCCTGCTGAGCTGCACTGTGCTCTCGGTCATGGATGATCCTTTCCAAGATGACCCAAAAGCTCTTACACAAGATGGTTTATTGTTATCAAGATTTTCATCTCAGCACTTTGATCAATACTTGACAGTCAATGAAAGCATACAAACGCTCTCTCGGGGAGATCCTTGAAAGTCCTGCTGTCCAATTCCTCTTTCCAAGCTTATCTTATTTTTTTCAGAAAAACACAACCTTCCAAAATCTGTGCATCCTTCTGATTCTGGTTTCAGAAAGGAAAGAAATTTGTCACGCCGCCATACATCATTTCCCTCATAGTACAATGTCCCATCTGTGTGTCAAGCACAAAAGAAAAGCATTTTGTGAAAAATTGCTAAAGAAGTAATGATTTTTGTCCTCAACTCTTTGTTTTGCCTTTCAATAAAGAAGGCGACATGTGCCACAAATGATGTATTATTGTTTAAGTACAGCCCCGGTAACACAGTGCATAAGCAAAACCATGTTTCACAGCAGAGAAACTATAGTTTACTGCCCCTATGGCTCTGATGAGAATATAATGTTCTACAGTTTATAAATGCTTTGAGGTCAATACATGATTTGCTTCAGCTTGTTCATCCAATGAGCAGGGGATCCAAAAATATATCAAGCTATTAGACAGCCCCCTGGAAGCCCGGCTGAGGCAGCAGCTGTGATGGAGAGGCTCCGTGGAAAGCCCTCCCTCAGCTGGAGATGAGATAATTAGATCCAGGTAATACCCTGGAGCCCCAGCAGGGAGCCGCCAAGCACACCTGTCATCTTTGTGGGCCTTCCCTAGCCTGCAACTGTGGCCCAAGACAGTAAAGCGTCAAGGGATTCACTGAGACCCAGCAAGACCCTGCAGTCACTCTGTCACCCTCATTACCCAGACATTGTTCCTCCTGCAGAAGCAAGCCGAAAAGAAAAGAAAATCAGGAGAGGCTCTTTTTAATTATTTTCTTCATCCCTCCACCATTTCCCCCTTTTCTTTTTCTTCTTCCCTTTTTTTTTTTTTTTTCGGCTGTGCCCACAGCATGTGGAAATCCCAAGGCTGAGAGTGAACCCTCACCACAGCAGTGACAACTTCAGGATCCTTAAACTGCCAAACAACTAGGAAATGCCTCTTTTTTTTTTTTTTCAGTATGTCTTTAGTGATGTGCTTGGATTCACCTTAGACTCTGTATAGATTTTGCAGAACTGTCGATCTCTTTTTTTCAGTATGTCTTTAGTGATGTGCTTGGATTCACCTTAGACTGTATAGATTTTGCAGAACTGTCGATCTCTTTTTTTCAGTATATCTTTAGTGATGTGCTTGGATTCACCTTAGACTCTGTATAGATTTTGCAGAACTGTCGATCTCTTTTTTTCAGTATGTCTTTAGTGATGTGCTTGGATTCACCTTAGACTCTGTATAGATTTTGCAGAACTGTCGATCTCTTTTTTTCAGTATGTCTTTAGTGATGTGCTTGGATTCACGTTAGACTCTATACAGATTTTGCAGAATTGTTGATCTCTTTTTTTTTTTCAAATGGTCCTAGCATTTGGGGATACTTTTTAAACTGCAGACAAAGTATTCACTGGTTTCGACTCTGAACTAAGTACAAGAGACTGTGTCTTTCTTTCACCATAATTTCAGTTGGAAAGTCGTTGTCATTTTTGTCATGATTTTCCTCACCCAATAAATATTTACTGAGGGACTGGCTCTTCTCACCAGCCCTTTGACGCAATTTCCGTCAAGGAACTTGAGACGGCCCGGCGTCAGTAGGAAACCGAGATGGCCCAGCGTCAGTGCAAAGCTCCTCTTTACGACCCGGAGCGACTTGGCTCATTTCTCCCAGAATCCGCTTGGTCTGCCTCTTTCATAACCATCAGCCACAATAGATGTTTTCCTTGATAAGGAAGGAGTTCTCTTCCCAAGAGGAATTCTGAACTGGTCGGTTCTTAGGCCAGAGCTTTGTTTCCTTCCCTTGGTACCGAGATCTAGGACCTCGACCCGAAGTTTGGTCTCGGGGACTGGGTGCTGCTTGTCCACGTGCTTGCCAACAGATGCCCAGCCTGTAGCTGTTGATATAACCTGTGCAGAAACTACAGTGTTATAAAAATAAATTGATGGAGATGGAAGTCTCTGAAGTTTGTAAAACTGTGTCTCTTTGACAAAAGCTACATTATGAAAAGGACAGAGGGAAGATATGGAATAATTTATAAGGACGATCCCATGGGACAGGAAATAAATGACAGTAAAGCCTGAGCCAAACCATCTTCTATTAAAGCCTCTTCATTGTTATTCAAGTGAATTTCCTCCCTCTCCCAAGTGGAAACTATTTGCACAAAACAAAAATATTAGAAATAGCATCCTAGGAATTTGGGCGGTGAAAGAAAATCTTGTTAAAACTTGAGAGTGGAGTTGGCTTTAGGCGAACTTGTCAAGATTCTCTTTGTCACCTTCGTGCATCTCTCTTCCGTCAGTCCCTCTTTCTTTTCAAATTCTTCTCTCACCCAGATGTCTTTCTTCCTAATTCTGAAGTCCAAGTGTCTTTTATTAATTTGTTAGTTTCATCAGCACTAATGCTTAAGATGTGCTTGGCACCGAGTACTGGGGACGCAGGTATAAACAAGTGAGGACCCCGGCCTTCCTGGAGCTTACACTCCTTTCTGTACGTGAGTCACCACTGTGTCAAAACTTATCTACCAACAGGTAAAAACAAGCTAGGTTAAGGGATACAGGGGGAAGACAAAAAACAAAAAACCCTCAAAACACACAAACATGTACACACAGGCCAGAAAAAGCTCAGAGAAACTCAAAAGTCATCATTTGTGGTGCTGGGGCTTATTGTTGCTGTTGTACATTTGCTTGATTGGCTGGGTTTTATTTCTCTTTTCTTTTTTATGTTCCTGGCCTGGGAAGTGATACTTTCTGATGAACATAACCAGTCTCCTTTCTTATTGGCTTTCAGATAACTGCAGAGATCAGTGGGTTTATAATCAGTGGATTCCCCTCTCCCTAAGGAGTTAACTATGTGTATATTCATGTGTATCGTCAAGAAAAAGAATTGTGACTCTTCTTTCAGCAAATCCAAATGACCCAGTTAACCACACACAGCAAAAAAACAGCTGTTTATTTGCGATAAATTTGATTGATACCTTTGTCTAAAAATGATTGATAGAAATTAATAAGAAAATTATTAACATCTTCAAGAGAAAATAAGATACAAAACAATGCAATTCACAGATAATAAATACAAATAACCAGTGACCATTTGTTCATTATTTATATTACATGCATTACATTAAATTAAAAGATACACTATTCACCTATGAAACTAGAACAAAAATTTCTTTATACAGAGCATCCTTATGTTAGAGAAGCCAAATGTGTTAGAGAAGCAAAAGAATACAAAATTATTGTGATGCTGTGTCCTTCTCAGTGCATTATATCCAGAGTCATGTGATCATGCCAATTTGTCCCATTTCTGGAGATGTCAACTGTAATTACTTGGTTAAGGAGATGTCTGTCAATTTTCTCCATTGTAGAGTTGCTACTTTTTCCTTTGTAATTAATAAGATCTTACAGAGTAATATCTTGACACATTTTGAAATATTTGATATATAAGTAAGTTTCTCATTGGAATTACCCACTGCTTTTAGCATCATTGACATATTCTGTTCTGAATCAAGTATTTCTATAATGATTGCCAAATGGTGATTTTCTAATTTCATTATTTCTTCTATATTTATCAGTTGGCATTCATATTTCCAATATTTTTGTATGCATGTATATGTATGAAATATGTAATCATAAAAATAACAAATGCTATTAAAACAAGTAACAAATGCTATTAAAACAAATAACAAATGCTATATTATAGGATTCCCATTGTGGCACAGCATATACGAATCCGACTAGGAACCATGAGGTTGCAGGTTCGATCCCTGGCCTCACTCAATGAGCTAAGGATCCGGCATTGCCAGGAGCTGTAGTGCAGGTCGCAGACATGACTCGGATCCTCCATTGATGTGGCTGTGGTATAGGCTGGCAGCTGTAGCTCCGATTTGACCCCTAGCCTGGGAACCTCCATATGCCGTGGTTGTGGCCCTAAATAGAAGAAAAAAAAAGTTCATTTTATTGAAATGAGGAGGTAAAGGCGGGAGAGTTCTAGAGCAGGAAAAGAAAGCAGATGCCATCTAGTGCACTTCTGTGTTCAAAATAATAAGGAAATTGAGTCTCAGAAAAGGACACGTGTAAAACTCATGGAATGAAACAGAGGCAAGGACCCAGGTGTCCTGCCGCCTGCTGCGAGTCTCCAGAGCTGTTCCTATGTCTCCTCTGAGCCACCCACAGCTGGGGCCTTCATTAAGATTTTTCTAGCTGGAATTATCTGCAGAGGTAAAGTGTGAAATCCCAAGATTGGGATTGTCAGATAAAATACTGGATGGCTAGTTAAGTTGGAATTTCAAATTAAAACAAATATTTTTTCGCTTAAGTCGTAAATATTTTCTTTTGTCTTTTTGCCTTTTCTAGGGCGCACTCGTGGCATATGGAGGTTCCCAGGTTAGGGGTCTAATTGGAGCTGTAGCCACCAGCCTACAATACAGCAACACGGAATCTGAGCCGCGTCTGCAACCTACACCACAGCTCACAGCAGCACCGGATCCTTAGCCCACTGAGTGAGGCCGGGGATCGAACCCACAACCTCATGGTCTCTAGTCAGATTCGTTAACCACTGAGCCACGACGGGAACTCCCAAGTCCTAAATATTGTACGGGACGTGTTTACATGTTAAAAATGGACTTCTCCTGTGGCTCACAACATAACTACATGGCGTGGCTTCTACAGTGGCTGTGGCTCGATTCCAGGCTTGGGAACCCCATATGGCACAGGTGCGGCCACTTGCATAAAAATAAACAAGTCATTTGCTGTGTACCTGAAACTCAGAGTTAACTGGGCAGCCGCCTCTGCTCTACCAGCTAAGTCTGGCAACTCTACCTAAGAACCGCACCACCAAAGAACATCAACCAAAAACAAAACAGTGTAATGTGTCAAGGGGAAGCGACAGCCTTAACAAGGAATCCTTGATATGCAAAGTGATGAACTTAAGGTGATATTCCCCAGATAAAACTTAAATTTCCTGCATTTCTAAAGATTATTAATTAACCATACAATAAGTTTAATACTTCCTCTTAGATTCACAGTAAAGATTTATTTTTTATATGTTACATATTTTTATATGTAACACAATTAAACATCTGAAAAGTGGTAACCGTGAAACATATGTAAATTTTATACCTCATTTTATTGCCTTTACTAATTCCCTGAGGTATTTTATAGAAAATGAAACTGAAGCTCAGAGAGGTTAGGATGGATGCAGTAGTTTTCTTATAACATCGTACATTTTGGGGTGGTTTTGTCCCTTTGATAGAACTGATATTTAGCCCAAGTCTCTGTGTCTAAAAGCCAGAATATTAACTATTTTGCTGTAACCATCAATTGTATGTTTGTAAGGGAGTTGTACAAAAAAAAAATTACTCAGATAAGAACAAGATTTATTTACTAAAATATTTATCAAGAGTTATCATAAAGGAGTTAGATTTTAAATGGTTACCAGTAATAAAATGGTTCAAGAAACTGAAGGTCTTACATTAATAAAATACTACAACATTAAAAGCGGTATATAGAAAGATGAAACTCAAGGATTATTTCTATGGTAAGGAAATTTTATCACATTTATCTGCAAGTATATAAATATATCAGTTCTAAAAAATGGAATTATTAGTTATTTTTAATTTGTTCCTCATGCTTTTTAAATTTTCTAAAATGCACTTTACTAATCATAAAAATATAAACATTTACATCATGAATTTGGACAAATAAAGAAATATACTTAACAATATAATCGTGTCCATTTCCTCTTTATTGGGAAGAAGCAAGTGATTTTACCTGTAGAAGAGAAAAGAATATTTGGAACAGAGTCATATCTGAAATATAAGGTTTAAATAAGACAGTGAAGTGAAACATAAACTCATTTTAAATAATACATTCACATAGCTCTAATAGACTTTTTCCGTTTTTATTATACTACCTATAACCCTGGCTGGCCGGACAAGAGAGAAAGATCAGTCTAAGTTGCACCTGAGGTATAAGAAAGCGGCTGCAACAGAGCTGTCCTCACACCTCGATGTCATCTGCGAGCATGGGAAAGTTCTTATTCTCAAGTAGATACCAAGCTTTGGAAACGGCAGGTATCATATAACTGCAAAACTGCAGGTATCATATAACTTAGTTTTGTTATCATCCTCGCCATAGTCCGAAGTCCCCTTTGCCCTAACTACTAAACGAGGGCATAGCATCTCAGTTTTTCTATAGGACAGATTCTGATCCTCGTCTCCCACGTCCTTTGGAATTTAGTTCTAGGTGATGCAAATTTGATCTGGGATCTTTTTACATCTTTTCTTTGCGTAGTTCTCAGCAATAAAGCGATCATTGCTAAGGATAAGTAGTATCTCGACGGTGTAATCTCGCTGTTACTTAACTTGACAGGGCCTTCCCAGAGACAGGTACAAAGGTCAGAATTTAAACGGTACCATTTTGGACCCTGGGGCTTGTGAATCGGTTAGAAACGTCGCCTGAGTGTGGGACGGAGCGGCATCTAGACGAACAGGCATTCAAGCACTTTACAGAGCAACGTAGAGTTTAAATAACCCTGAACTGGTCAGAGAGCAGAGGTGACAAAGTCAGCAAAGTCAAAACAAAAGCAACCTCTCTGCCCAAGCAAGCCAGGAGTACTTACCTTTATAAATAGGAACGTACAAAAGTTCCCTGGTGAACTAGCTGTTAAGGATCCAGCACTGTCACTGCTATGGCCTGGGTTCGATTCCTGGCCAAGGAGCTTACGCATGCTGCAAACACTGCCATTGAAAAAAAAAAAAAAGAGAGGAAGGATAAGAAGAAACAGGAAGACACAAACAAGTGCAGGAAAGATCAGCTAAACATTTGGATCGCTGTGTAGAAGCAGCCAAGTCCTATTCAAATTGTGAAGCTTTAAATGGCATGGGCTTCCACTGGTCCTTTAAAACTGGTTGATTACAAGTCCCTACAAATGTCTATTAAAGTGAAGTATGTCCCAGGTCCCAGTGGGTTTAGAAGACCTAGCTTCTGGTTCGGTTTCTGGCTTTAAGTGCTTGTAAATTAAAACTACACTGACTCTGGAGTTCTGGCTGTGGCCCAAGGGGGTCAGCAGTGTCTCTGGAGCGCTGGGACACAGGTTCAATCCCGACCCCGACACAGAGGGTTAAGGACCTGGCATTGCCATAGCTGTGGCTGTGGTGTAGGTCGCAGCCGTGGCTCAAATCTGATCCCTGGCCCAGGAACTCCGCATGCTGCAGGGCGGCCAGTGAAAAGAAACAACCCACCATAACAACAAAATACTGACTCTATCAAGCAGAAAGAGGCTCAAGGCTGGCCTGCTCAGGTTCTAGCCACGTGACAGGTCTGGACTTAAGTAGTGCAGGCCTGAGTCCAAGGTCATTACACAAGACAAATACAAGATAAAATCCAAAAGCCCATCCAGGAAGATTGTGGAGGAAGCCGAAGTTTGATGAGGGGAGGCAAAGTTCAGGTGCCAAACCCAGAAGTCAGAGGTAGGAAGTAAGGCCCCATAGTGAGGTCAGAGCCAGCTGACGTTGGACTCAAATGCCAGGCACATAGCACAGAAGTGGGTCTGATTTGGGGGCAGGCACAGACTAGCGTGGGCCTTCCTCATCTGGGATAGATCACCTTCTTTCTTGGTCCCCGTTTCCTCACTCATAGAGGGTAAAATATCCACTTCTCTTGAGCTTTAAGTTATTTGGAGAATCACCTGTGATGACATCTCTTGAAAAGTAAAGAGTTCTTTTTATAAAGTAATAAAAATAATCCAAATTTGAAACACTGATAAGATAATCAGTTTAATTATTTTCACGTACTGAAGACATTATCAGCTAAGTAGACTGTGCCTCCCCCATCGCCATGTCCCCAGTTCATGACTTTCATCACCAAAGACTGACACTTTCTCCCTAACCAAGTCCATCTCCCTGGATTTACTTTGGACCCTGCACGCACAATCACTCACTTCTTCATTCATTATACCTTGCTCACATAATGCTTCTGTCTCTTCAACTTTTTCTCTTTTCAGGCTCCTTATCCTCACCAAATAAGAATGCTCATTACCTTCATCTTTAAAAAAAAAAATGTTTTTCCTCACTTGCATCTACTGTACTCTTCTCTCTCCAATTCTCAGTTTTTTAGAAGAACTGGTCAACAATCTCAGTTGCTTCAACCATGGTAATACGGCTTTTGCACTCATCTTACTGAAACGGTTTTCACTTGAATAAAAGCTAATAATGAAAATAATTACCATGTTAAAGAAACCAGCATTAAGTGACTGTAGGGAAGGCTATGAGAACATCTCCACAGCGCTGCTAAAATGTAGGCAAAATTATTCCTTATCTTTCTCACAGATAAGACTTGAGAACTAAAGTTGAGAAATAACTTGCCGCAGGGCACAGAGCTGGTGAGAGTTGGCACCAAGACTGAATGCTGGGTCTGCTAAACTATAGATTTCCAACCTGGAGTTCCCTCCTAAACTCCAGATCTATTATGCAGTTGCCTGACAGCCATCTTTCCCAGGCAAAATCAAATCCCTGATCTTTCTAAATCTGCACCCCCTGCTCGGATGCTGCCCGCTGCCTGGCCCTCTGAAAGCTACTACCTTCCATGCGTTCCTTCGGCTGGTCAAGTTCTTCCCCGGCCCACACATATTTATTGAGCAATTGCTACGTAAGGCAGAGTTCAGGGGTACCAAGAGGTAAAAACCACAATCCTTGGACTCTATACATATATGACATCATCTACTGAGTTTAGAAAAGGCAACTCAAGACAGTTGGTGGAAACCATACCTAGTCTCTTAGTTTAACCTGAAGCATAGTATAAGGATCCACTTTCCAATGTACAGTAACTTGAAAAGTCTAGATATTAGGAAACTCTTCTGTATAATGGGCTGAAATCTTTTTGTTCGATTTCCTTAAATAAGAAACAATACATTTAATCATCTTATTTTCTTTTCCTTCAAATAGTCAAAGCATAACACTTCTGCAACTATGCTTTCAGATTTCTTTGGAATTCTGATTGGCCCAAAGTAATAACCGTATACCACATGATCACAACCATCATGCATTATTAATCGAATCCCACAGTAAGCCAAGAATGGTGAAAGAGATGCAGACACATCGATGAATAAAATGTAGCTCTCACCCTCAGAGATATTATAAAGGCTCGTGGCTCCCCTTCATGACTCAAGAAACGAACCCAACTAGCATCTATGAGAACACAGGTTTGATCCCTGGCCTCGCTCAACGGGTTAAGGATCCAGCGTTGCCGTGAGCTGTGTTGTAGGTCGCAGACATGGCTCGGATCTGATGTTGCTGTGGCTGTGGTGTAGGCCAGCAGCTATAGCTCTGATTCAACTCCTAGCCTGGGAACCTCCATATACCACAGGTGTGGCCCTAAAAAGACAAAAAAAAAAAATTTTTTTTTTAAATATTATAATGAATTTAGACTGATGGGGAGGTTATATCTACAAAACTGGACATTATCAATGTTGAAAATGGCATTAAATGTCTTGTAAGTACAATAATTCACTCTAGGAAGAGCCTTCTGTCAGCTATAATGGCCAACCAAGTAAAACGTCTGGAGTGCTCAGAGTCAAAGATGCTGTGACAGGTACCTTTACTTGTCAGACTCTATGTATTTATTTATAATACGTATGTCTACATATAACTTATACAAAATATGTTTATCAATCTCTGTATTATCTACTCACCATGCATATCAATATCTTGTATGTAGAATGCTTGAAAACCAGGTCCAGCTTTGAATTACACCCTCTCTGGTTCTCGGAAGATCCTCAGTCACTCCTGTCCATCAACACCAGACAGCGGTTCCTCCTTGGCTGTTCTAAGAGGAAAGATTTGTGAATGCGATACTCCGGATGCATACAGCAACACGCACGTAGGAAAGGAAATGGATTCCCACTAATTAAACAATCCTGGAGATTAAAGATAGAAAGAGTAAAACAAAGAGAGATGAGGTCCCTTCTTGGCTTAGCGTTAACAAACCTGACTAGGATCCATGAGGATGTGGGTTCCATCCCTGGCCTTGCTCCGTGGGTTAAGGATCCGGTGATGCTGTGATTGTGGTGTAGGTCACAGATTCGTCTTGAATCTGGCATTGCTGTGGCTGTGGTGTAGGCCGGCAGCTTTAGCTCTAATTCAACCCCTAGCCTGGCAACCTTCATGTGTCGCAGGTGCAGCCCTAAAAAGCTTAAAAAAAAAACACAAAACAGACAGAGAAAGAGAAATAAAAGGCAAGATTTTCTGCTGGCATTACTTTGCAAAAGAATCACAAAGATCTGTGGGTAAGATTTAGATTTGGAACTGTAGTGAAATTTCTCTAGAGATATCCATCTTTTGGAATAAAGTGTCCAGCCAGTTTCAAGTTCTCAAATGATTACTTGCCAAAACAAAACAAAAGCAAAGCAAGCAAAGTCCTCTCCTTCATGGTGGAATGGAAATTAATTTTAGTTTCTAAGAAATAAATCAAAACAGTATCAAAGTAATGTCTCAACTTCTTTGTAGACAAACGTGATTCTCTAGCATAGATCTTAAAAACACTGGCACGGCACTCAGCTCTGAAAAATAAAGAATAAGCATAATTAAATAACTGTCATCATTTATCTGTTTCAAATATTAACTATATACAGTAATTTCAGGTCAACTCTACGTAAAAATATAAGGGCAAATTTTCTAATGATGTATAACTGCAACATAATATATTTAAAGAAATACAATAAAATGTACATATTACCACTTGGTAATTAAATTATAAATTGAAAATATGCTTTTCCTGTTCAACTTGAATTTTCTAAACTATATATTCATTTTAACAAATACCATCTCTGTTAGGGGATGACTTCCTTGTTTTTTTGCTTCTTTGTACCTCTGTTTTTCAAAATCTAATTATCCTTTAAAAAATACATTTTAATAAGGATTTTAGTCATCTCTGCTACAAGGAAAATTACCCCCAAATTTGAGTAGACATAACAAGTTTATTCCTCAATCGTGTCAAACGCTTGAAGCTGAGGTTTTTGTGTTTATTTTCCACACAATTTAAAACTCTGGATTGGGAGTCCCCATCATGACACAGCAGAAACGAATCCGACTAAGAACCATGAGGTTGCAGGTTCCATCCCTGGCCTCGCTCAGTGGGTTAAGGATCCGCGTTGCCCTGAGCTGTGGTGAAGGTCACGGACATGGCTCCAATCCTGCGTTGCTGTGACTGTGGAGTAGGCCGGCAGCTGTAGCTCTGATTCGACCCCTAGACTGGGAGCTTCCATATGCCATGGGTACGGCCCTAAATAGAACATATGTGTATATTTTATATGAATATAAAGTATAGTGTATCTAGTCAGAATAAGAACCTAAAATCCTGCTGGGTATTTTAAAAATATTTAAGGTTTATTGACATCTTTGGGAGCCTAAGCAATGACAGCCTTTTTCGTCAATTACAGAAGTGTGGTCAACACTTCCCCATCAACAATTTTATGGGGAATTCAAGTTGCGGCACAGTGGAAACGAATCCGACTAGTACCCATGACGATGCAGATTTGATCCCTGGCCTCACTCAGTGGGTCGGGGATCTGGCGTGGCTGCGGCTGTGTTGTAGGCTGGCAGCTGTAGCTCTGATTAGACCCCTAGCCTGGGAACCTCCACCTGCCGTGGCTGTGGCCCTAAAATGACAAAAAGACAAAAAAAAAAAAGATACCAAACTTGACATAATCGAAAAAGCACATATAGAATTACTTTCTCTCAAAAAAGTTCATATTCTCCAAAGAGAATCCATGACACACGTGATGGTGAGGCAGGGCTGGGCGGCAAGCTCACACTGAGGAATACCCCAGAACCCAGGCACGGCAGAGAAAGGCAGTCCCTCCCCGCGACGGGAGGTCGCCACGCTGTCTCATCACTGCTCGCTGTGCATGTGCTCAGCAGCCTAGAGGAAGAGGCCCCAGCACACCATCCAGTCTGACAGCCAGGGGAGGTCCCTGGCCACGTGGTCAGGAAACAGGACCACACGTGAGTAGACACCGACACGTGGCCCATGAGGCCAAGGCAGCCAGCGTTTGATCTGAGGAAGAAATAGCACAACGATGTAAACTGAGAGATGCTTAAATAAACTCATTCTTAGAGTTGCATTATTTATTGGTTTTATGGAAGCCGTGGCTCCAGGTCTGTGTAACTGGTGTGGCTGGGAGATGCAGACTTAGAATTAAATGATAAAAGAGGCATAATTATAAGTTTGGAAAATAATCTGAATAACTTTTAAACTATTTAGAACATGAATGCTGCCATAGCTAACAAGTTAGAGCCGGCAGGCCCAAGATAAGATCTTTTTTTTTTTTTTTTAAATAGCACCAAAGAACAATCCAAAAAAAAGAGAGAGGAACGAATACACATACATTTTTCTTTTCTTTTTCTCAGTCCTGCACTCTTTAAAGTTAAGATTGATTTAAATATCCATACTCAGCATGGAAGAGCTGAAAAATCGATGCTACTTCTTTATCTCAGCAGCTTTAAGCTGCAGCAAGATGCTGCCAAGACTGCCAGTTGCATCCTTATCACAGACTATCTCGTTTTTAAGTGGTTTAGAACTTGTCATAAGATTTGACTCTGGGACAAGAATATCAGGTTTCAGTCTAAAGCCATTGTTTTTTTTTTTTTTTTTTGGTAAACGTTTAAAAATATTCCAGGCCATTTTGGATACAAATAAATTACTACGTGCAAGTGGCCGATTTCTCTGGCCAGTTCTATGGTCTGGTAGGAAGGGGGCAGAAGTGTCTGACCTCACATAGACTTCTATGGAAAATGGGAGTTCTGCTCTAGGCAGTGTGGGTACGTACAGCATGATCCGTTTTCCCCAGAGGCTTGTTTA
This sequence comes from Catagonus wagneri, assembly GCA_004024745.2. Lineage (NCBI taxonomy): Eukaryota > Metazoa > Chordata > Mammalia > Artiodactyla > Tayassuidae > Catagonus > Catagonus wagneri. The sequence continues at coordinate 29,181,845 of PVHT021183524.1, forward strand.
TCTATAGCCGAAGATTAGCTGGGGGTATTTAGAACGTGAATACTGCAAGGATGCTTCTTTACTGGAAGAAGAAACTGCATTCTTTGGAAGTCACTCTTCTCTTTGCAGATGAGAATTCTATACGATTGTTCTCTCCTGGAGATTATATTCAAGAGCAGATCACAAGCCAATCAAACAAGACTGGGAGGGCCAGAATTAAAGGCTTAAAAGTCTCTGCTCATGTCACATCAGAGATAAGTAAGTATCAATATTTTTAGGGACTTGCCCAAAAGCAAAGCAAAAGACATCTGTCTGTCTATCTGTCTATATCTATACCTATCATCTCTGTTTATATATCTGATTTGAACTCCCAGCTGGGCTATCTTAGGCACATTCATATTCATCCTTAAGAATACGGATAAGCAGGAAGTTCCCGTTGTGGCTCAGTGGTAATGAGCCCGACTAGGATCCATGAGGAGGAAGGTTCAATCTCTGGCCTCGCTCAGTGGGGTAAGGATCCGGTGTTGCCATGAGCTGTGGTGTAGGTCGCAGACACAGCTCGGATCTGGTGTTGCTGTGGCTGTGGTGTAGGCCAACAGCTGTGGCTCTGATTTCACCCCTAGACTGGGAACTTCCATATGCCATGGGCGTGGTCCTAAAAACCAAAAAAACAAACAAACAAAAAAAAAGACTATGGATGAGCAAATGATGACAATAAGTCCAAGTATTTACTGAGACAACTTCTTCCTCTGTCCTGGCATTGCCAAGCAAACCTCGAATGCCTCTTCAGTAAATACAATATGAAAAAGATAACAATGAAGAAATTCCAAAGGAAAGGAGCTAGTCCCAGACACAGGAATCCAAGTTTCAGCTCCTGTACAGAAAGTGCTAGCTGAATCTTCATAAAATATTTGTTTTTTCATTGTCTGTCTTTTTAAGCCATAATTTCTTCCTCTATAAAATAGGAGTATCAAACATAATTCTCTCTAAAGTATTTTCAGCTCTAAAAATATTGGTTTCTGTGCTTCTAGATGTTATTTCCTCCAGGAATTAAATATACAAGGGAAATACCAAGATTTTAGCAACAAAAATATAGTGAAATTTTCTTTCTTATCAGTAAATTGACCCATTATAAATGATATAATTGAACATGGATACAGGTGATTGCACTCATAAAGTCTTCCCTGGGCTCAGCCTGCAGTGCAGAATAAAGCCCCACTTGTTCGTGGCTGTATTCCCATCACTGGCACAGTACCTGGCACACAGGTGAAGCTCACGATATGCGCGGAATAAATAAGACGTCGAAGGCATGAACAAACTCACCCCTGCAGAGTGCTGTCTTTATTTGGCATATGTAAAAATCAGGAGAGAGCACACCCACAGCAGTTTAATGAAGAGGAAATCTAAGATCACCATTTGGTACTTTTTGGTAAAATGAGGTGCTCCAAGCCGTACCTGGAAGAGTTGGCTTGACCTCCGTACCACGTATCTGTTAGGTCCAAAGACACTTTTTTTTTGTATGGCTTCATCCATGCATATGGAAGCTCTAGATGGAATCTGAGCCACAGCTGTGACCTGTGCCCCAGCGGCAGCAACGCCAGATCCTTTAACACACTGCATTGGGGTCGGGGATGGAGCCGGAGCCTTCACAGCAACCTGAGCCACTGCCATCGGATTCTTAACCCACTGTGCCACAGCGGGAACTCCCAAAGACACTTTTTACCTTGACGTCCCTGCTGACTTTTGGTGCTTCTGGGGCATCACACCACGTGGCCGCCACTGACGTGCTGCAGGAGGTCAAAGGATCGCAAGGTAACACCTGCCTGCAAGTGCAAAGGCAGGGACCCCTCTGTAGCAGGAACTCAGCATCTCCTCCTTGTAAGTAAAAATAACAGTGCTAAATGGTTAACTAAAATTCAGCCTTTTTTTGATCTGTTCTCCATTCTGAAGACACCTATTTCCGACACCCAGGCACTCTAAAGAGCACTCTTCTTTATTTCCCTATGATCTAAAAGTTCAAGAGGTGAAACCCACTGTCCTTTTCTAAGTGACAATCCACTTTTTATTTCTTGATCAAAAACTACACGAAGGCGACCCTTTAAGCTCAGATTGCCTTGCTCACATCTGACATCTTATGAGTTTTATATTATATGATATATATAATAGGTCTTAATATGTAAAAAGAAGAAAGAGAAGAAAGAAAAACTAAAAGAAAGGGAACAAAAATCTGTGTTTCAAATAATGAGCATGTGCACCTTTTTGCCTCAGGCCTTCATACACAATTTAGCCAGGAAGCCAGGGTGGATCATGATTTAGGTTTTGACATCTCCCGCCTCCAGGCCAGGAGAGACTAATACCGATTTCTGACTCTGAGCACGCCACAGGAAAAAAAGTGAGCGAGAGAGAGGCCTTTTATTGACTAAATGATAAAGAGGTTTGTAATGATAAATAACAGTCATTTTATTGTGGAATTCCCCAGAAAAGATGCATTCTGCAGTGTCTGAAGGAGCCTAAAAGCTGAGCTTGGTTCCCCATGGAGCCGAACCTGTTAAACTCCAATTTTTACAGCCGGGGATAGGGGTCACAAATTGCGAGGACCTCTCGCTATTAAAACCGCACGCGCGCACACCACGTACCCCTGATTGCAGCCTGTGTCTCGGCTCCAGGAAAAGTACCAGAGGCTGGATCCCAGGGTGATGGGTGGTGGGTATGTCTGTCTGCCAGGCTGCTGTCTGTCCGCCTGCGTCCTCTTCTTCTGCCTTGACGCACTCGAGTTCTGATGCAATTTGGCGGCCCCCGCGCTCAGGCTGCTGGAGGAATCACTGCCAGTTTTGATCGATAGTTTAATTGTAAACTTTGAGAACAATAATGGATAATTTGGCTTGAACCGTCCATTATGAGCCATGTTGTCTCGGAGAAAACCTTTGAAATTAAACAAGAATTGGGCCGCGTTATTGCATTTGTACAACTCACCCAGCGTTAAAGAAATCCCCCTTTACAAATGCTGTCTTGGCATCTATGGAGTTCAATAAGCACAGGCCCAGGCAGAGAAGGAGGAAAGAAAAGTAGAAAACAGACTAAAATTGAAACTATTTACTCACGCAGCTCTTCTGAAACATTTTTGTATTGCCATCATCATCGTCATCATCACATTACCACAATAATTCTTTAAAATAGTCTTTAAATGAAAAGTCCAAATGAGTGGATAACTTCTTTTTCTGGGGAAGAGGTTTTAACAGAAATTTAAGGCAGTGAAATTAAGAGGTGGTTACATCTGTTAGTCATAGGGGGGAAAAATCGTTAGTCATGGGGGGGAATTTCTCTGACTTTCCTAGAGAAATATACATTTGGACATGAGTTATTTCTTCATAAAGAAATTGTGTAAGAAAAAAAAATTAGCCAGGGAGTCAGTCACATTCAGGGTTTAAAACTGGAAGGCCCAGGAGTTCCCTTGTGGCTCAGTGGGTTAAGGATCTGGGTTGTCACTGCAGGGGCTTGGGTTGCTGCAGGTTCGATTTCTGGCCTGAGAACCTCAGCACGTCATCGGCATGACCGGTGGGAGGACAACCACAAAACTCGGAACCTCCAACCAGGGTGTTCCCATGCTCGTGGGGACTTTCAGAGTCTGCATCCAACCACCCAAGGGAGCCTCCAAAGAAAACCTTGACCCCAGAGACTCAAAGATCTGAGTGGGACGCAGGGTCAGGGTGGAGCTCAGCTCCAAAATTCAGTGGGGGCTTGTTTTGGAGTCTGGCAAGAGCATTTCCCCAAGAAAATATCCAGCAAGAGATTGAAAAAAATATTATCATGCAGATTCGAAGGACTTTATATATAATAAAAGGGAGAAAAAGCACGGGGCTCTAGAGACAGCTGGATCCAAGAGCCAGTTCATACTTAACTAATATTATTAACTGCTTGACGCTGAGAAGTTAAACTCTCAGCGCCTCAGTTTACCCATACTTTAAATGGGGATGACAACAGCACCCCATCCACGCAGTTATTAGGAGCACTAACTGAATTAAATCATGAACAGCACTTAAAGCAGTAGAAGGCTCGTCATAACTGCCGGATTAAATAATAACAGTCCAGAGTGTTTTTCCACAAAAGTTGTGAATTGTCAGATTTGGGCAGTTTATTTTTCAAAGCCTTTGTCCTCCTTACACAGATTTGGTCACGGCTTTAGCGTGGGTGGAGGGGAGCTTTCCTTTGACAGAACTTCATTTTGCAGTCCATGATTTAACGCTGACCTTCTTTCCTGAAACTAGCATCTACGTTGTCATGAGATAGGAAGCCAAGGGTGATTAACAGCGTGTTTCATAAAATGCATCTTGTGTCAACCCAGTAACGTCACCGGAACTAGTATATTAGTAAATTACCTTGCAGGTCAGTAGCACATTTCAGGCTCCACCTGCCTCAAACCCTTAAAGTCTGTCCTTTTAACTACCTCAGGGCCACTAATCCCTTTCTTCGCACTCAGGACTGTTTCTGGATCCTTTGATTAATCCCAGGAGGAGGAAGCCAAAGCCAAGAGGTTTGGTATACTTTGGTTATGAGCAGGCGCTCCAGAGTTAGACTGGCCTGTCTGGGTTCTAGCTTCCCCAATGACTAGCTCTATGGCCTTGGCCATGGACCTGACTGCTCTGGGCTCCAGTTTCCTCATTTGTAAAATAAGGATAACGAACCCGCATCTCAGGATTGCGATAGGACACAAAAACAATCAGGTCAGTGAAACAAGAGTGAAAAAGAATCATGGCTTGTTGTTATGATTAAAATTATATTTTTAATCAATAAAGTTTTATTCTTACCTGATTCCGAGGCAATGTTCCACGTCTTCTATGACGCTTATGCATTGTCCCTGGGGTCCAGTTTACCTCAGGTGCCCTGCTCATCTGAATGGGGCTCGTGGCTGTGTCCATTATTTAAAGACCATATTCTGGAGTTCCCATTGTAGCTCAGTGGGTTAAGAAGCCCACTAGTATTCATGAGGTTGCAGGTTTGGTCCCTGGCCTTGCTCAGTGGGCTAAGGATCCAGCATTGCCATAAGCTGCAGCATAGGTCACAGATGCAGCTTAGATCTGTCATTGCTGTGGCTGTGGCGTAGGACTCAGCTGCAGCCCCCATTCAACCCCTAGCCTGGGAACTTCCATGTGTCACAGTGTGGCCCTAAAAAGTAAATACATAAATACATAAAGTCCCTGTGCTGACAGTGTGCCCACAGTACCCATCTCTGTTTATAAAAACAGACCTGGCTCAATCTTTCTAGAGTTTATGTCACTAGTGCCCCATGGATCTATGCCATGTAAAACCAGTAATAAGAGAAGGCAAACTTATGTTGTAATTATAAAGGTGAAGACCTTTAGTTATCAACAGTCAAAAATACACATGGAAGATAAAGCTCCAAGTGAAAAGAGGTGCCATGAAAAACTGAATTATGTTCAGAACAGGGTCACCAAGAAGGGAAAGAGTCTGGAAACTACACTAGGAGTTCCCTTGAAGCACAGCTGGTTAAGGATCAGCATTGTCAGTGAGGGGCTTGGGTCACTGCTATGGCACAGGTTTGGCCTCTGGCCTGGGAACTTCTCCCTGCCATGGTGGCAGAAAAAAAGGGGGGGTGGGGATGGAAACTACTCTATAAGGAGTCATTATAAAGAGAAATAGGAGGAAATTCAGGTGGGTTTATGGCTCTCTTAAAGGGCTGTGATGGGGAGAGTGGATAGATATAATTACGGTCAGAACCAATACCAGTAAAAAGAAGGAAATCTTTTCAACCCTTAGAGAGCTTTAGCATCCATGAACATATCTGCTCTGGAAATAAGACAGTCCCATTCCTGGAGGCTGCTTTCTGTGCCAGCACACGGGTTGGAGTGAAGCGTCTTATTTTAAAGAGAACTTGGAATTGGCCCCAAATGTCATTCTAACTCTCAGACTTGACGATCTGATCATGCTTCAGGGAATTAGTGCCTTAGAAGTGCTTCACTGAGTCTCAGAAGCTAATAAAGTAAAATGGATTTGACATCTAGGGGCAAAGAGCATGCAGCTATCCTAACCAATTCTCAGAGCCCCAGCTACGGCGCAGGTGTAGAAGTTTTCCTCCTGACCCATCACAAGGTGAAGAGGGCAAAGGGGCGACATTCTGCATGAATATCAAAACAAGAGCTTCTGACTCTGCAAAAGGCTTCTCTGTCCCTGGCAACTGTGAGCTCAAAAACATTATCATTTTCATTAAAATTTGCATCACAAAATAACCTCACTATGAAGAGACTGTCTGTAGAATAAAGATGACATTATTCTGTAAAACATTTCAAATCCAGTCCCAACTTGAGGACTTAAAAAATGTCCTTTGCTCTACTGGAGAAAATCTTCACTCAGATACTTATTTTTCTTCATTCTCCAAAGCTCTCTTTCTCTCTTATTTACGGGCATGAATCTTCCCATTGACGGAGATATCAAATGCCTTCCGTAACCAGATTTAATCTTAGAATATCCTCTCCTCTTCTTCTCTGGGTAGACGTTTGATTTAGCTTCACCCACACAGAGACTCGGGATGGATAAGCTATTCTTTGCATTGTTATTGACAAATACTTACTTGTTATTGCAATAGACTATGACAATAAGTTATTGACCAAATTTTGACAGTGCCATAAAATATTTTAACTTGAACTGACACAGGAGGAGATGATCATGCAGTCATTTCTCCTAAATAGTACCCGGGGGTGCCTTGATACTCTTTTTTCTAGAATAAAGAACCCTCGGGGGGATTTGAGATGAAGGACCATTACTAACAAGATGTAACTATAAGGTTTTTATGAAACATGTTGTATTAAAAACGCATGTAAAATTAGAATGGTTGCGAACATGCCCTGCCATTCTTGATCCTTTCGAAGACAACATATTAAGGTGCTTGCAGTTTTGCTAAAAATATTTCTACATGGCCTCCTTACTTGAGTGACTGACACATATGTGAATCTAGTAAATTAAATCCTCAGCTCAGAAGTGTTGAACCTGCATGCAACCAAACAGTGGGCCTGGTGAGCAGTGTCAAAGAAGCCAGGCAAGGCAGCTTTGGGGTTAAGTAAATGCCTTGTTTTAGCATTTACAAACAGTGGGCCCTTCCCTCTTAAAGCTGAAATTTTGGAAATATGCCTATTTTTTTTTCCAAATTGCCATTTCATTTAGATTCAATTTATTTTGTAATTAATGTGGCTTATATGAGTGGAATTCAGAGACATTCTTTTTTTACTTCTCTCCTTTTTTCTCTGAAACTTTAAATCCAATGACTCATTGCTCCACAGCTATGGAAACTGCTAGATTTCTGGAGGTTCCCTATAATAAGTGTCTGCAAGACTCACACCTGAACAAGCTCAGAGATGCCCCTGTTCCAGTCACTGGGAAACCGTGGAAATTTGTCCTCATCCTCGTCATGAGCATCTTACCTGAAAAGCAATGCAAGGCTTTTAATATTTTCATTTCAGTCCCTTTTAAACAAAATATCTTTCTGCTGGAGATAATAATGCCCACATACTAAATACTTTCTATTCATTTTGATCAGAAGCAAGTATATTGCAAATACTATGTCTTTCTTTCTCTCCATTTATACCCATTAAATATTATGACTTAGAAAAATAGGTATTTACCAAGACATTGAGCTTTTGAGTGTCCTATTCTCTTAAGATTTTCTCACCCTCATGGGGAAAAGGGGACTATATTTATACTCAGAAGAACATATGCCGCAAGAGAGAGGCTGCATACAAATTTGGACACAAAACTTCACTACCGCGGCCCCCTTCATTTTCTTTTTATGTATCATTTTACTCTTTCTGATCATCTTTCCTCCTTTCCTTCCTGCATTTCCTAGACAAGTCTCCTTCCCTCCCATTTGGTAAGTTTGCCCTTTTTCTTTTATTCTTTCCAGACAAGAAGCAGCCTGACGCCAGGCTGGATCTAATCCTTGAGCTCTAACGTGCTGCTCTGTTACCTGTGCTTAGTCATGCTGGCTCTGCACCTTTGTAAAAGAGCCTCGTCTGTAGCCTGAAATATCCACAACAGCCCTTTCTCGAGGCTCTGCCTCCAGGCTTGACCTTTAAAGGCATCACACTTTCCACACGTACAGAGATAAAAGGTGGCAGAACAGAGGATAACATTTGTCTTGCTGGAGGTTTACATTACGACCAGACCTACAGGGACAGCTGCAAGAACAAAAGATTCCAGCACCAAGAAGTCTACGACAACCCGTCACAACTCTTCCCCTTTTAGAATAAAAGAAGCCTGAATTTTCTAAGTCAGGTAAGATGGTTCTTTGGGACACTGGTCCACCACCATCTTCTTGGTCTGCTGGCTTTTCAAACAGAATTGCTGTGCCTTGCCCTGACAAGTGCCTCACTGCGTGGTGACCAGGTCCCTGACAAGTGCCTTACTGCGTGGTGACCAGGTCCCTGACAAGTGCCTTACTGCGTGGTGACCAGATCAAGCGGGACTCCCTAACAGCACTATCTGGAACATCTCAAGAAAACTATGTGTTTCCTTCCTAGAAATGCACAAACCCCCAAATCTCGTGGGCAGCGTTGGAGTGTTTACAAATGTCGAGAAGCCTTGATGGTCTCAAACCCACATTCGCAACAGAACAATTCAAAGTCTGCCATGACAATAGCCCTCATATAAGTTAGTTCCAAAGTCCAATCGCTGCTTAAACAAGCACCAAAGAGACGACATTAGTAACATCCCAAGAGTTTCCTGGGGAAACTGAAAACATGAATATACTACAAGTCACTAAGTTCCCAAGATTTCCGGTAGGCTAGCAAACTGATTTTTAACTCCATAAAGCCCAAGAAGGGGTGTCCTACAAATGGAAAGATTTCAGCTCCTTCTTTGAGTGTTTACTGTGTGCTGGATTACTGGAAAATGCTCTCTTAGAGGCCCTCAGTCTACAGGTGGAATTAATGACTAATTCTTTCTCCTTGTTGTAAGGGCTTTGCTAGAGATGCACTGGGCACCGAGGCAGACCTTGGTCTCACCAGACGTGAGGTACAGTAATAGTTAGCTCGGTGCCTTGGACCAAATGTCACTGTCCCCTGAAATTCACGTTACATCCCAAGCTTCAGAGTGACGGCTTCAGGAGGCGGGACCTTTGGGAAATGATTAGGTCGTGAGGGTGGAAGTCTCGTGAATGGGGTCAGCGCCCTTGCCAAAGAAGCTCCAGGGAGCTCCCCGTCCTCTTCTGCTATGTGAGGACACAGCAAAGAGAAAGCCATGTATGACCCAGGAATCTCTCACCGGACTCCAGAGGTATCACTACCTTCATGTTGGGCTTCCCAGCTCGCAGAACAGCGAGAGGTAACCATTCTGTTGCTGGAGGCACCCAGCCTACAGGATTCTGTTACATAATCTGAAGGATTTAGACACCTGGTTACAAGGGAGTAGAGGAGGGTGTGTTGGCGGGGGAACGGTAGGCAGAGGGGGAGAAGGCATACATGGTACCTCACGGGATGAATCAGCTGGTGTCCTTTTTTTTTTTTGCCTTATCTAGGGCCGCACCCGCGGCATATGGAGGTTCCCAGGCTAGGGGTCTAACAGGAGCTGTAGCCGCCGGCCTTCGCCACAGCCACAGCAAAGCAGGATCCGAGCTGTGTCTGCGACCTACACCACAGCTCACGGCAACGCCGGATCCTTAACCCACTGGGCAAGACCAGGGATTGAACCCACAACCTCATGGTTCCTAGTCGGATTCGTTAATCTCTGAGCCACGACGGGAACTCTTCAGCTGGTGTCTTAAAGAGCAACAGGTAAACTGGAACTACTAGAGCACCATGTCTGAAGGAAACAGAGGAAGTACTTTGACAGGGTATATCGATTGACTCAGTATATTGAGTCAGTATTTTGACTCAGTATATTTCATACTGAGTCTTAAAATGTTAAAAATGGAGTTCCTGTTGTGGTTCAGTGGGTTACAAACCCGACTAGTATCCACGAGGACGTGGGTGCCATCCCTGGCCTCACTCAGTGGGTTAAGGATCCCGCATTGTACTGGGGGTCGCAGACGTGGCTCAGGTCCCGTGTTGCTGTGGCTGCGGCATAGGCTGGCAGCTGCAGTTCTGATTCAGCCCCTAGCCTGGGTACCTCCATATGCTGCAGGTGAGGCCCTAAACAGCAAAAAAAAAAGTTAAAAAATACATGATTACATGATGTGGAGTCATTTGTGGGATTTTAGGGAGGCAAATGGCAGAGCTGAATTTCCACTTGAATCTGCATTTTATTCCCACCCGTCTCTGGCCATGTGCAGTGGGAGCCACACTGGGAAGCAGGGAATCAATGAAGGGGAAGGGACGATACACTTCCCTCTGCTGAGAAATGCTCTTGCATCTTAACTCATCACAAAGGACTGCATATACACACATTTCCTTTGTGATGGAAAAGCATGGACTTGGAAATATGAGGATAAATTTTCTTTTTCTCCCTTCTTCTCTATAGAAAGAAAAAAAATGTTTTCCCTTTCCTTCCTTCAGCTTCAACTGAAACCCTGGTCCCAAGTCTTGTCTTTTTTTTTTTTTTTTCTAATATGTTTAAAGCAGCTAAACATCCTCCACGAAGCAGCTTTGATGTGCGATGATTTAACTAAGGGCTTCTACCACATATTCACAGAACTTTTCTGAGAAGTGACAATTATAGGATTAGCCACTACTTCAAGCACGAATTCTTTGAGCACAGCGAGGGCCCTTCTTTGTTCAGATAGTAATTATGCTTTTAAAGAGCCCTTCATTTGCTTTCTGAGTAATGGGTGCTGGGATTTAATTTTTCCTCCCTCAGTTTTTTGTTTTTAAATATAAAATTGAATTTGTGCCATGCTGGGAATCCTGACCAGAAAACAATTTACCTTTTGAAGGTAAACTGTTGACTGTCTCTAAAAAGGAAAGAAAAAATTTTCTTCAAGGAAGAAAAAAGAATGGACACGACCATAGTGGCTGTTTACATTCCTCTTAAAATACACATGGCGAGAAATCATACACGGTCCCCAGTCCAGGTAACAGTCCCTCACCAAGCAGGAGCCTTCTGAGAACCGAACCCTCTGGGCCCAGCTTTGATGCACCTCGTGTTTCGGAGAAGAGACCCCTTGGCTTCAGGCCCATAGGCCGCCTGCTCAGAGTTTCCTGACACTCTGCTCATGGGGAGACAGTAGTCATTGCTAGTCATTCTCCTAAGAACACCTCCCACTGAAATAAACTCAACTGTATCTGGAAAAAAAGAGAAAGAAAATGAAAAAAAAAAATCACTGACTCTCTTACAAATTAAAATAATAATTAAAAACACTCAGAAATGGAAATAGCAAAATTGTAGAGAAAATAATTATGAAGTTCTTATAGCATGAGGTACATTTTATATGTTCCTATTTTCCTATTAACAACAGGTCTTTGACAAGCAAAATTCGGAGTAACAGTTAATAATTTTGATGTTTAATAGGGGAGAGAAAAAGAATGGTAGTATGAAGCCATTTCTAAATAACTGAAGCATTACCCAGTGAAGAGGAGTCATTCACTGAGACTTTTGGAGGTCAGAACAAAAACCAAGCAGGTGAAAATTGCAGAAAGGAAAATAATAGATCAAGTTAAGAAAGAACTGCCTAAAAAAATTATTATTTTTTTAAAATTATTTGTTGCTTTCAGGGCCACACCCGAGGCATATGGAAGTTCCCAGGCTAGGGGTCAAATGGGAGCTGCAGCTGCCGGCCTGCACCACAGCCCCAGCAACGCAGCATCAGGGCCGTGTCTGTGACCTACACCACAGCTCATGGCAATGCTGGATCCTTAACCCACTGAGCGAGGCCAGGGACCAAACCTGTATCCTCATGAACACTGGTCGGATTTTTTGCCGCTGAGCCACGATTATTTTGCATATGCAAACAGGTTTGGCTTTCAAAGGAGATGGCACCCTTCCCATCGCTAGAAACTCAGGAGAAAGTGTGATGACCTTTTATTGTGAATGCGGAAGAGAGGGCTCGTCCAGCTGTTAAGGTTGTGCTAAACGTTTCCGACTAAATCCAAGACCTCATGTGTGACAAATGGTTACGTAAAGCATATTAAAGATTTTAAATACCTTAAAGGTGCTCTTCTGTTTAAAAAGCCTTCAGTCCATTGTTTTGGACGTGGATGAATCGAGCCTTTTGCAGTATCTGAAACTCTAACTTTTCTGCTTTGAAATTCCAGGCACTTTCTGTCCTTCTTCCCACACTGAGATTCGTTTCCGTCATGCTGTCACAGGAAAAAAATAGCACTGGATTAGGTCTTTTCTCCAAAAAAAGAAGGGGGGGGTGGATATTAAATGGATCAATACAGAAGCAAGATATCAGCGTAGTTTCTCTAGAGGCTTTACTTTCATTAACTAACTTACCAAGGAAAAGTATTCCACAAATAACCCACGGTTATAAAATGCTCCTGGTGTTGGGGGGAACTAAGAAAAGGATTAAGCTTGCCTGGGGGCATTTCCAGAAAAACCTGTCCATACTGTGCTCTGCCAACCAAATTAGAAGCATCAGAGGAAACGGACGTGCCCCCAACCCGATTTTCAATCTCTTGATGGTTTGTCAGCTTGCTGGCATCATCACGTTTCTGTAATTAAGCACCACAGATCTGCTCACACGTCATCACAACCACAACAAAAAGGCAGCTTCTCTAGTGTTGGAACACAGCGTCCTCGACTTAGCAGGACTGACTCTGTGTGCCGTGAGAAGAGGACATTCCAGTTAGCATAAAGCAAACCACACACTGCCCTCTGGCCTTGCTCTGCTGAGACTGGAAAGATCTTATCGGCCCTTTTCAGATTATCCAGCTCCACAGGACTTTGAGCTCTCTTCCATTTCTGCAGCTGGTTACCTTTATGGTATAATCTGAGATTAAATAGAGGAGGAGAGACGAAAAATAAATGACAAGAATTCTACTTAAAATATAATAGTCCCACTAGGAGACATGCAACGCTTAAACCTCGAACACCAATGGCCATGCAGAACGCTGCTATGGTCTGAGCGATAAATCAAACACACATGGCTGTGACCATTATTTATATACCCCAAAGGCTCCCTAGTGAAAGATAAGATCTACCTTTTCATTTTCATAGAAATGCAACAGGAAAAGAGTAGCCTTCAAGTTCTAGTGGGAAAAAGAAATTTAAAAAGCGTTTGCAGAAACTTACTGCAAAGTCTTAATGTCACACTAGATTTGTGCCCAGTGAGATATGGACAATGTGTAGGATCTTTGTAGGTTGAAGTTCACTATGAAGATGTAGGCATTGTCGTTTTATCCTGAGAATGTCACTGCATCACTCTTCACAGCCTCTCGGAAATTCTTAGCATCAGACAGTAAACCCATGGCACCCCCCAGTATCAATTCAGAGAATCTTCCGGATGGCGACTGACAGGTGTTACTTGTTCCTTTCTCTGAAGGCTGGCGCGCTGTGTGATGAGCAGGGAGCGAAAGGCTTCTGGACGCCCAGTGCCCTCCTCTGCCCGATGTCAGTCATGTTGACTAGCTGCTTTGTTCCAGGTCACCATTCCTCTTTGGCATCTAGTGAGTAACAGATCTCTGAGAAATTTCACACAGCCAGACATATTGGTTTCCACATGCCAATTAATTCTTAAAAGACTTTCGTTCTTCAAAAAAAAAGCATTATAGACTTCCCAGTGTCCTCATAATCCTCACAAATTTTCAACTGTGCCCAAGTCATTTATCACTATTCATTTTATACCAGACTTGATTTACACATGTTAATAGGCATTTGAGGTTTTCTGAAGACTTTGGTTTTTCTCCACTTTCATGGTGAAGGACATTTCCTGTTTTCTTTCAACTTTTATTTTTTTATCCTTTGCTCTTCGATTATGTCTACAGCAATAATCAAAATAAAATTTTAGTCAGAAAAAAAAAGAGAGAGATGGCAGAGAAACCATTTCTATGTCCATGTTTTCTACTTTATCTGTGGCAGTTTTGTTTACAAATAATATGGTGTTCAAAGGAAACCAGGTAGAGTATTGCGTAGAAAGAGATGTTCAAAGATTAAGGGAGGCCACAGACTAACAGGAAAAGTAGGTCAAAAAACGTCAAAAATGTTGTAAAATATGACAGATGCTGGGGAAGGCACCCGTCCAGTCAGGGAGTGAAAATACTGCTTGGAGCCTGGAGCAGGGAGTTCTGATGAGAAGGAATCAGGCAGAGAAGAGGCGAGACACTTCAGCGCCAGGTCCACAAGCAGAAGTGTGTGCCCTGGGCGCCACCACGAACCCCCCGGCAACACGGACAGCCGGAGTGTAAAGGGGGGATGGAAGCAGTGACAGGTAGTGAGACAGACCAGGTCATAAGTAGGAGGCTCCTGCAAAGCCAGAAGGCAGAGGGGAGAGAGCTCTGAAGGCAGTTCCCTTCACCCAGCATTTGTTTATGAGAAATAATAAATTCTCTCTTTGCCTTATCAAAAGGAAAGAAAGAAAGAAGAAAGAGAGAGGGAGAGAAGGGAAGGGAGGACGGAAGGAAGGAAGGAGAGAAAGAAAGAGAGAAAGGAAGGAAGGAAGAAGGAAGGGGAAAAGAGAAAGGAAAGAAGGAAGAAAGAAAGAAAAAGGAGAGATTGAACTGAGATACCCAAAGGCTCACCAGTGAGTCTAAGAAAAACACCAGAGACATTTTTCACAGTGAGACATTTCTCTCTTGGGAAAGATGAGAGAAGGTGGTTTGCAGTAAATGTGCATTTTCACAGAAACCTCATTGGTGTCACCTAGAGAGAAAAGTGATTTGAGTTTTCTGCTTTCGACAACTGACGTCACCCAAGAAAATAGATATTAAATTTAGTCTTAAGGCACCATCCACATGCACCGGTAATTATCCCAGCACGTTTTGAACTGATGCCAAGCAAAGGAATCATCTTGATCTCAGCAGGTGATAACGTGAAATGTGACTGTATTCAAAATAAATACAAATAAATAAAGACTTTGCGTTTTGTTTTTTGAACTTTAGTTTCCTCCATATGTCTATGAGCTTGAAAGTCTAATCTTATAAATCTTATAAATCTTTGGTCTGTCTAGTTTCAGTGTGAGTGAGAAAAGGTTAAAACTCTAATAAGAGCAATTCTATAATGTTCTCTAAATCGGTCTTCATATTTGACTCCCTAAATAGTCAGAAGTTCATATTTTAACTTCAGTTGTGAACAACAGCTGGAAATAGTACCGCCAGTTCCCAATTTGCAAACAACACAAAGGACCCCCCCTCTCCATCACTAGCCTGGGCTTCTGAACCCTGGGGGAAAGGGGAAGGAGGGGCCTGCGATGGTGCCTGAACCACTGCAGCAAAACCACTGACCCAGCGCTTGGTGTGTTCTTCTCTCACAGCTGTCAAAGCATCAGGAACACATGAACGGTACCTTCCCCTTCGCATTACCTGGTCCCCACCCCGTAAAAGTCCAAGGAGGCCTCAGCTGTGAGATCCACGAGTTTAGCAAGAGCAGGAGGAAGGGCCGGAGAAGCTCAGAGGATTACCATGAAATGCTGGCAGGGCAGAGTGAGATTTCCAAAGACGGGCTTCACCTCCTCTTTGTGTGGAGGGCTGCTCCTGCGTTCATCAAAAAGGAAGAAATTTTTCCTCCCCTGTTTTATTCTCCATGGTGTTTCGACTTAGTATAAAAACAAACAAACAAACAAACAAAAACCAATAACTATCACCCTTAAGAGTTTACAGAGTCCTTTCATATATGTACCTTTTAAGTGAAACTCAGAACCATGAGGCTGGATCTATTTTTTCTTGTTTGACAAATTCTGGTTCCATTTATCAGAGATGTGACTCTGGGCAAATGAGTTAACATCTCTGTGTTGGTAAAAGTAGGTCAATTAGAGCACGAGCCTCACAGAATGGTAAAGCCTGACAAATACCCAAAGTACATAGGAGCCTGGCACACAAGAAGTGCTAGGATACAGGTGCCAGTATCCCCATCACTTACAAATGTGGCTCCTAATATGTGATTTAATGAGTGCTGTCCCTTTACCGAAAGATTGAAAACTCTGTTCTTATGACACCAAACCTATCTTCTCTTCCTCCCCCAGGCCCCTCTGGCACTTTCCCGCAGAGAGGCTAAGTGGAGGGACTTTAAAGGTAGCCATCTTTGTAACAACTATCTTCTGAGAGGATGGATTTGATTTCCAAACAACTTTCCAAATATAACTCATTAAAATCAGGAGCTGTTCTCCACACTCTCATACCTAAGGTTTAACTTAGTGTGTGGGCTACAGAAGGGATGGGAAAAACATTTTATAGCAGAAGCAGGCCATTTAATTAATATAAACATTTGGGAAAACCCCTGCATGGGTGAATCTGATAGTTTTCTTTTTGCATCGGAAGTCTTGACTAGCTCTCCCAGTTGGTACAAAGCAGTTACAGTCTTGCTTTTAAAGAGCCTTCTAAGCATTTGGGCAAGTTAGCACGTTTAGCATTTGTCTTCATCCTAACCGAAAGCAGCACGTGTGTGTTTAGTTAGACCCTCCAGTTAACAACTGAGTCCTTTGAACACTGCTGATGATTTTCTTTCCTTGTAATTTTAAGGAGATGAATAAAAACCCCATCAACTGTATTCTGAGGAATGTTGAATTCAAGTGAACTATCAATTTAATCATTTAACATTTGCTGTGGATTTCACTTTTTTAACAAGAAAGATGCTTTCTTGTTGAAGTCCATGTTTAAGTCCACATATTAAGTCCACCTTTTTTTTTTTTTCTGGTATATCTTATCCCTGGAGAGGAGCAATATGATATTCTGAAAAGAGTTTGGCCTTTGGAGTTTATCAGTCCTGCAGTCTGAATCCCGTTTCTGCGATTCTGTAGCTGTGGGACTTGGGGAAATTTGCTTAGTTTCTCTGAGCCTATTTCCTCAGCTCTAATAAAATAGAAATGAAAGTGGGAGTGGTAAGAACCCGGGCTGTGCCTGACGGTCATGGGCATTTCAGACAGGCACCTGCCGCTCCTGTTCTCCTGGAGCTAATTTCAAATGCAGCTCCCGATGCAGGTCAGTATGAGAAAGGTATTTGTTGCTCATCGCTTCCAGAGCAATGCTGTCAGGCCATACTAACCTAAGACTAAAACAAAAAGGCTTCACAATCTTGCTGGCTATTTCAGCACTCCAGACGCCTCTCCAAAACAAAACCATTTACCTCGAATGTTTCTCAGATTCTAGAAAAGTCACCCACTTTCCTCTTCTACCTGGTTTTAAACAGTGGCTCTGCCACTTTTGGCTGTGTAACATTGGTTAAGTTGCTTAACCTCTCTGTGCTTCCATTGTCTTGCCTATAAAAACGGGAATACTAAAAAGATCTAACTCATAGAGTTGTTTTGAGGAGTAAAAGTTAATATGTTACCAAATGCACAGTGAAGCCAAACAAAAGGTCAGAGTTTGGAGCAGAAAAAGGATTATTGCAGGGCCTTGCTAGGAGATGGGTGGCTCATGTGCAAAAGATCCTGAACTCCTTCAAGGGTTTCAGCAAAGCATTTTTAAAGGCCAAGTGAAGGAGGGGGGTGGTTGGTTGTTGCAAACATCTTGGTGTAGGAATCCTTTTTTCTTGCAGCTGTCCACATAGGTCAGGTCACAATGTTCCTATAAACCTCCAGAAAAACAAATATTCTCTCTGCTGCAACTTTTTATCTCTACATGAATGGAAAAGCGTTACACTCTTAAAGGTCACAGCCTTGAGATAGGCTATAGTGCCTATCTCAGTATATAGGCAACATTCTTTTACCAAAGGGGCAGAACCAGCATGACAAAGCACAGACAACAGAGCACAAGGTTAAAGTGAGGGAAACAGAACTCACATGGAGTCAGATTTGTTCTTCCCTATTACAAACACAGCTAAAACGCTTAGAACATTTCCAGGCACAGAGTCAGCGCCCGGTTACTGGCCGTTGCCCTATTCTGCTCCAGATTCCTGGGGTTGCCAGTCTGGTTTCCTGTTGTGTTTAATGCCACTGAAGTTACCCTTCACCAACTTTCTGGAACCTGAGACTCCACAGTCAATGGGACCGAGTCGGGCTGGGTTCTATAGGGCCTCTGAGAAGCCACCTGTGAGCTGAGCTTTCTGCTACCTGGGGACACCCTGCAATCATGTGATCGCCCACTACACAGCCATGCGGCTGTGTTCCCACAACACAGACACATTTTTTTTTCTCTCTCATACCTGCCTCTCTCACAGTCAGGCATGATCTCACAGGGTTGGACCAGAGGGTGGTATGGGGGGGGGTGATATAGGTGACAAATCCTCTGATCTCAGAATCACCCTTTCTGACCATGAGGCATTTTCCTCAGCTTCAAGTCCTGTGCTTTGATTTCTCCCATCGTGAAGGTGAACTTTGTTAGGAAAACTCTTCAGCACTTCCTACAAATAAGGCTACTCCTGAGCCAATTTCTCCTGCTGAATCTGGGCCCTACTACATCTGATATCCTTTCTCCTGGAGATGCAAGTCAGTGAAATAAATCCCTGGCAGGAGTTTCGGGCATCAGATGTCCTTGTTTGGAAAATAAAGTATGATTTCAAGAAGCAGCCAGGGTACCTGCTGCTCCTAGATCAGAAAATATAGAGGAAGCAGTGACACAGACGACAGAGAATGGTTATTTTATCCCTTTCTTCATGGGCATCCTCAGTCTCATCTGAAAGAGACAACCCACAAATGCCTCTTAGAGACATCTGTACACAGATGGTCATTGGCATGTGCTTAAATTGTTGACATTTCTTGCCAGAAGGATGCTCTGGGGAAAACAACTGATGAATATATTCTACTTTTGGTTTCGGCTTGTCAATGCTAAGTAGAAATCTCTTTTTCTGAGAGTATAGCCGAGATACCCGCAATAAAGCCATCATGAGCAAGTGCTTACAAATGTGCCAGAATAGCATCACCTGCCTCACCTTGGTCTCAGCATCTGCGCCAGTAACTGATCTTAAAGGCGTCCACAACTTGTTCCTGGTCAAGGGCAAAGGAAACTTCAAAACTCTAAAGGGCAAAAAACCAAAAAATATTTTCCCAATTGTCTTGGAATATAGTTTGAAACACATGAACTTTTTTTTTTAATTTCATCATTGGAAAGAAATTTCTATGAGGGCAAGAAACTTAATGTCATATTTACTAAATGATCACTACGTAGAATGACTTTCCTTTAATGTTCATTCAGTGGTAACGATTATTTCATATGTGAGAGGTTCATTCAGAGCTAATGATTATTCCAAATAAATTTCAACTACAGGAAGTTGAGCAAATGTAAATTATAATACTTTTACAAAAACAGCTGCTAACTTTATTTTGGATGTCACATTCAGCTAGATCAAGTCCAACTGTACCTGAATCTGTAACTAAATATTTGGTGTCTACTTAATCTTAAATTATGGAAGATTATGATCCTGAAACAGAATCCACAAGTTCTTATAAAGTATTGATAATTGCTATAGGATATTTACAAGCCATTGACATTATCCAGCTCTTTTGGAATCTGAATTTGTGACACTTTTTCTTACCTCTAGATTTTTATTCTTCAAGTTTGTTATATGTCTCAAAATAAAGAAATACACGGATGATCTGTGGGAATAAAAAAAAAAAGGTATTGTTATTCATTCTTCATTTTGAGGAAAAACTATCTGGTTTTATAAGTCTCACATGTATGTAGGTACCAGAAGATTTAGTGAGCCGCAACATGTCCATGCTGTGTGTTTTGGTAACAATTACAGTTCTAACTACAATTGTGAAATTATTTTAAATTAACTACTGTAAAAGGGAATTACAGCCTTTGTGCATGATGCCTTTTTTTTTAAGTCCTAAAAAAGATAGTGGTGGATACTGATTTGATATTTAAATAATTTTAATTTAGTCTACACCTACTGTTCCAAATTGATTCACTTTTGTATCTGTTATCTAAAACATTTCAGAAGCTATTTTGATCATTATAAAATAAAATAAATACAACAAAGTTATAAAATAAAACAAAGTTTTGAGATGTGTGAATCTTTGCAAACGTACAGAGTCAGAGATTTAAACACGGCCTGGGCAGCTATCTTTGTTTTGACTCTGAATCTTTTCTGTCTACCAGCCCTTCCTCCCCTTTGTGTGTGTGTTAAAAGAAATTGGTTCAGTTGAAAGATATTTCATGAAAGATGATTTGACATCAACACAGGGTTGAGAAACCCACAGAAAAACACCAAAAAGCATGTTAAGCAAAAAACCCCCATTAAGCTTGTCTTAATTCAACTACTTACAGAGCGTCTCTACTTTTTATATCTGTTACATTTTTTTGCCAATCAGAAATCTTCCAAATTATAACTTTTATCAATCTGAAAATATTTGTTTCTGGCTTTTTTTACAAACACTGACTTCAGAACTGCAGTTACTACAAAACAAAATACTACCAGCCAATATGTCCAAGATAAACATTGGAATGATATGGCTTCCTAGTTACCTCCTTTTTCTCTTTCCTTCCTCTGCCCTCCCCCTTCCTTCCCCTCTCCTCTCTCTGTATGTCTTTATTATGTGAGGAAATGATTAAAGAGTGGAGTAGTTCAGGCCACAGAAAAGGTAAAACGGCCACTAAGCTCATGGTTTCCTTCTACGAGACTAGAAAACTGGCTGAGTCTCTTCTAGAAAACTCCTTCCCGTATTTGATCAGCCTTGAACACCTGGGTGCAATTTCAATTCTGTACTAAACAGGATGGCTCTCAGGCACACTGGGCTGTTGTCTCCTTACAGATTTACAAAATGCCTCTGTGTCTTCCTGGCCACAGGAAGCTCTTCAACCCCCGGTTGTCAATGGGAGTTGGTTGATTAGATAAGCAAAATGAAGAAGTGGGTTATGGCTTAAAAGTGGCACAAAGGATTCCTTTTAATTTGGCCTCAAATTTCAAAGGTTTTGAACCACAAAAGATTTGTCTGCAGTGAAAACTAACCTGTGAATATACATTTTAAGAGGATAAAAAGCATAGATAATGGGGAATTGCTTTCCAGGCCAGAAGCCCTGCATCTCTTTTGGAATAAATACATTTAGACTTTCTAAGACCCATTTCCTCTGGGCACAGACTTTTTCTCTAAACTGAACATGTTTTCATTTGTCTGCATACATAAAGTATGGTTTTATTCCCAAAATACAGAATTTCCCAAAATTTTCCAGAAATTGGCACGAATACAGTGAGGTTGTCATTTCTTCCTTGCACTCAAGGCTTTTCTATTCAAGATCTGCATTTCTTGTGAGCTGGGTACAAGGTATTTATGAAGAAAGTTTCATGAAACCAAATAAGATGCAATCCTGACTTCTAAGAATCTTGCATAAACAGATACATCAGCTGCTCCAAGAAGCATGTTAGAAGCTGTAGTCAGACAGTAAGTTCTTCCATGATCCTGTAAAAGTGATTCAACCTTTCCACGTTCTGTTATTCAATATTTAAAAGGGAACAAAGCTAGTGTCTGCTTGCTTTCCACAGGGGCTACTGAGGTCACGTTCATGACGTTTAAAAAGAGATGGCTATGATGATTTATCTCAATTTACCTGAATAAACTTAATCTACATTCTGCCAGTGTGTTCTCAGTGTATCTCACATACCACACACACACACACAAAACACACAGACACACACACGCACAAACATACACATACACATCTTTGGGGAAAAAAAAGAATGCAGCACACCCTCCCAACTGATTAGCTTAAAGGAACAACATGAAAATACTTCGGTGTGTGTGAAATTAATTTACATTTTGCCCCATTTTTGTTCTGGAGGCTTTCTGATGCTTCTTACACATGATTTCATTGTATGAACATGTGTCTACATGCACCTCTGCATAGAGCCCTAAAATTAAATTGACTTGCTGGCTAAAGTTGGAGAAAATCCTTCTCTAGCTTCTTTCTACCACTCAATAAATTATTACAGTCTGTGCACAAAACACAAATTACATGCTTTATTAGTATGTTCTGTGGTAACCTCAAAACCACAAGTGTTTACATGTGCTGCACGCATGCACTTTGGGGCTTTTTAATAGCTGGTTGACAAGAGATTAAAGGCAGAAATATGGCATTTTATTAAAGCAAACATATCACTATGCCTTCCATGATAAAATGATCTAGTTTTCTTCAGACACAAAAGTTTCTGTTGAGTGATACCTTCGAAATTCCTTGAGGGCACCCTATTATTCACTTTCCTCAACAGAGAGCAGCTGCAAATGGTCTCCAATTTTCAAAGAGTATTGCCTGGTCATTCTTTACTGTCAAAATGAAGAAGAGCATAAAAGTTAAGTCAATAAAGTAATATAAAATGCTTAATATAAAAATTCAGGAATGAATGATTAACCATTAAAAACGTACAGTAGCTATTTCATCTAGAAGGAAAAAAAAATTAACATTTCCCCTGAAACCTATTAACACTCCTTGTAAACAATATTCTTTTTTGAAATATATGACCTTTCCTCATGCTCTCTACACACATGGCATTTTTCTTATATCCACTCTACCTCTGCAGATAGGAAGCTGAATTCCACAGGAAAGAGAGCTTCGAGCCCCTTCCTCAGAAGTTTGCGGTCTTCTACTGCATAGTCCATGGGGATCTTCTCACCAGCTTCAAATGCTAATTGGACAACCTGTTGCTGAGGGTCCAACTCCAAAATGACAGAATTTGTCAGTGCACAGAAGACCCAAGACTACCTACCTTTACACCCATAGACAGCTTCCTTATCGATCCACAAGATTTGACAAATTGATCATTGCAGAAATTAGTATAAATACCTGTCTTTTCTTGATCACCTTGGTTTCTCATCAACATCTGTTCAGTTCCTGTGTCTGTTGGTTAGAGGGACACATATGGCAAAAAGCAGAAGTCAAAAAAAAATGCTTTTTCTGCAGGAGATTATTTGAAAGCAGGGGTTATTTTAGTCCATGACTTCTTTTCAGAATTAAATCATAGAAAAAGCAAGACTGTTCAGGATCTGTCCTAAAGCTAACCCCTCAGTTCCCTGATGTTGCTGAGAAAAATGACACGCCAGGCATAAAATACAGAGAGAATGATTTTGATTAAAAAGTTGTGTAAGAATCTAGCCAAGGTCAGTAAGGCTGCCTCTTGAAGCTGACAGATGTTTTCTACGTGATGGTTCCAGAGTCACTAAGAAGGTCTCACCACCATGTCATCCCGTGAAAACCATCACCAGGGCTGCAAGGTGATCAGCATGAGAGATGAGTACAATTCGATCCTGAGAAGAAACTCACATTGCAGGAATTTTAAGAGTTCTTTTAAGTCATTTTATAGACTTCATCTGCTGCCCTAGATATTGCGAACTGCTGTTTCCCAGAAGTTTCCCTCCAAATACTGGACAGAGATAGCCAGGTAATCCCCACTAAAGAGGAAGGAAGCATACTGAAGAGTATCTTCATTGGGTTAGGAAATATTAGTTTAGCACCTAAGGCACATTCTGTTCTTGAGGAACATCTCAAAGAGAACCAACTACAGAACGCGAGCACATGCAGGAGAACAATGCACAAGTGTCTCAGGTGGTGAAATGTGCCCGTATTGGTTCTTCTTCTGTTGACATTCAAAAAAAAAAAAAAAGAGAGAGAGAGAGAGAGAGATCCAACAGTAGATTTCCTTCATTAAATCTACAACAAATTCCCCATTCTCAACACTGATGAGCCTGGTCTAGCCACCCCTACCCTACAAGAGAAAGTTATGTTCCCCCGCCTCTGCTAAGTTCGGGGGGTATTATCTTACCGTATTTCCTTGGTCAGCCATTTCAGTGAAATTTTAAAATGATAAACTTTATTTATATAGTTACTTATTTTCTTATGTACTTGGCTTATTAAAACAACTGATCAATAGGTATTATTTCTGGTAGGTTTTAGCTACATTGTACTTCTTCCCCCCTTTGGTGTTTGAGTCATACCCTGTGTTACCCAATCAAGAAGATTAAAACCAACTGCAGCAGTGAGGTTAAGGAAATGTGGAAGTCTTCAATATCAATGGAATTACTAAATTTTCTCTGCAAGTCATTATGAATACTCCACTCCATTTCAGGGCCAACAGGAAACAAGTTAATTTTCACCAAAGGATCTCAGAATATCTCAAAAACTGGAGGCTGCTGGTACATACGAAGGCAAGGACATGAGATGAGAATAAGAAAAGGGAGGTGGATTTTAAGTCTGTGTAAACAGTGACTACACCCCAGGTAGCCTCTCTCATCTGATTCAGCCATCTCACTACACTCTGCGACCCTATAGGACATGGGAGGTTTGCTACGCAAATATTTTAAACCAGAGATGCTTGGGGTGCACAGGTATCAGAAAGAGTTGAGCGTAAGAGTGAAGCACCAAGAACAGGGAGTGATGAAAGTGAGTATTAAACTCTGAACCCACACTCCTTTTCCTTTTCCTGGCTCTCAGAGCCCTGACATCCACACTGAAGTCATCCTCTTTTCTACACCATCCTTACTGTGGCTTCACAGTCAGGGGATTGGAGGGCTTCTTTCTGGGAAAATCCCCCAATCCAAGAGAAAATTCCTAAGAGATGGGCACTTGGAAGCCCCCAACCCAAAGGCTGAATTTACACACAGTCAGCTAATCTACCCACTCACCCCACCTGGAACTTCAGGCTAGTGCATCACTGCCTCCTTTGGAATATAAACAGAGAGCCAGAGATAGAAAACATTTTTTAAAGCCTCCAACAAGTAAGACAAAGATTAAAGGAGATAAAGAAACCCAGAAAAAAATAAGACCATGAAGAGAAAAGGGGAAAACTAGAAACACAAACAAAAAAAACTTAAAAAAAAATGAGAAAGAGAAGATTCATGAAATAAAGAAGCATAGTATTAGATAAAAGAGTTATTCATAAAACAACAGCTCTTGGAAATTAATAACCTGTACAAGAGAAAATTCAATTTAAGGACTAGAGATAAAATTGAACTTTCTGAGAGGGTAGAACAAACACACAAAAATGAAAAATTGTAAAGGAATCAGTCTTTGAGTTACAGAAAAAGAGAACAGCAAGATCAGAAGGAAGAAATCTTTCAAAGAAATAATGTAAACAAATTCCTCAGAACAAAAACAACCCAAAACATCGATACCAGATTGAAGGGTCCATGAAATACTCAACTTAATGAAATCAAAACATATCATCAAAAGTCTAGGCCACCAGGGAAAAAGGGGAAGCTATGAAAGGGAACGTAATTGTAGTACTTTACAGTGCTTAAATGTAAGCATTATGCTGTAGTTGTAATGCTGTAAACAGTGATTAGTGATTAACATAAAAACTGTGATTGACAGAGTTCCAGTTGTGGCTCAGCAGTGACGAACCCGACCAGTATCCACGAGGATGCAGGTTGGATCCCC
>PVHT021183524.1:29208163-29244032 GCA_004024745.2 Catagonus wagneri
AAAAATATGTGTATGCATTATTCCATTAAAAATTTTAAAGTGTAAACTATTGAACAAGGTAAATACGGAGGCACTGATGTGGTATGATGTTCAAGATATTAAGCTGTATTAAATGACCTACAGAAAAGTTCATTTAGTACGATCCTGGTTATGTTGCTAAAATTACATATTTGGATATTAACTCATATCGATTTGTGTTGAAAAAGACTTAGAAGCAGGCACATAGAATTGGGTTGGCAACACAATGGGTTTGATTCCTTGAAATGTTTATATTTACAATGTTTGCAAGCAATACTGGTAGGATTTTTAAATATCTGAAACACTTTAAGAAGTATTCAATCCCCATGAGATTATAGGTATAGTGCATAGGGAAATATATAAAATCACAGTCACTAAAATATTGAGATGATATCTCAGAATGATGGAAGTTCCCAGGCTCAGATCCTGCATTGCTGTGGCTGTGGTGTAGGCTGGAGCTGCAGCTCCAACTCAACCCCTAGCCTGGGAACCTCCATGTGCCGCGAATGTGGCCCTAAAAAGCAAAAAAAAAAAAAAAAAAAAAAGAGGAAGGAAAATGATGGCATCTGTGATAGTAATGAGAAGTAGCAATATTAAGTGATGAGGTTTTATATGGTTTACAGGGTAATGGAAACTGAATGTGTTTAAAGAGAGAAGGGATTTCATGAAGGATAAAGATGAAAATGTTGAAAATGTAGAAGAGGCGCTGCAAGGGTTTAAAGAGATGAAATCCAGAGCAAAAATGCAGCAAGAACTCTGGCTGCCTTTGCTGGGAGACAAGGGGTGTGGCAGGTGCCTAATTTGAGGACAGTTACCTGTGAAGGTGCCTAAGGAGCTTTCTTGGGGAATTTACCTTGCATTGGCTCAGACTTCACAGGAGTGGCCACAAGCTTGTGTTGAGGTGTGACAAAAATGTAAAACCAAAGCTTTTAAAAGCTCAAGCTTTCGTGGAATATTCTCCAAAACTTAGCTGCCCCAAATGTCAGAAACAGTTAAGAAATGCAAATTTCAAAAACATCAACAGGGGGCTTCACTAGCATGTTCGATAACTGCAGGGCTGTTTTGAAAGATTTCCCAGTAGACTGCATTTGGTTGTGATTTCAGACTTATTTTATTACAATAAATCAGAAGCTGAAGGATCATGAAACTCAGATCACGCTTTCCTGCTTTCATTTAACTGTTGGTAAAATTGTGTACTCATTTTGGATTGATATTAAAGTCCTTTGAATTTCCATCTTCTCATCTATAATTTAGGATTAGAATCTGTTCAGAGCCCCGAGAGCTATTAGCTTTCACAACTATAACCATGACTATAAATGCACTTTGTCAAGGAAGTCCTCTCAATAATCCCCAAATATGAAAAGGACACTTAAAACCCTTTTAAATCATAGGTGAGAAAAGTGACCTGAAAGATATTAAGACATACTATTTAAAGGAGGGTATGATTTAATTAAGAATCTGATAACTGTGGAGAGAATGAGAGAGTTCAGTAAAATCCCTTCGTGACTAAATATTGCCATTTAATGAAATTATTATTATTAATATGCATTTTAATGGAATATTCTTGATGCATATCTGAGGCATGCTTTCTCTGTGGCTGTGGTCTCCTGGCGCCCACATGGAACTGAGAATTGAAGATGTGGCCACTGATCAATGTAATGAATCCCTTTAAGTGAATGGATTATAGGTGAATAGACTTAAACTCAAATAAAAACCAAATAATTGAGATACTGGACATGGCGTATATATGAGTTTATTTCATTTGTGTTTGAAAAAGAATTCTGAATATTTTCATTGCGAATATCTAACTCCAAATTCCCTGACAATTTATATGTTTAATAGAAATTTTTAAAAGAGAGCAATTTTATAGCCTGAATTTCCATTTTAAATGATGTGGAATGTGAAGAAAGAATGCACTGGGTTGATTTAAATGGCTAATGGTACGGCAGCTTTCCTATGATCTCCAGAAAACACAGAAAGAAACAGAGAAGAACAGAAGCTGCCCAATTGCTGAAACTGAAAAGATAGTATGTTAAAAAAAAATCAGAAAATGATGTATTTATTTTAAAAACAGACTAAACATATATTTTAAGCATGACATCATGATACAAACTGTCAGAGGCTAGGTCAGCTTCACTGACAAAACAGTTCGTGTCACAGAAATATCTGACTTTAGAGAACATTTTGAATGCTCACCAAGGACGTGAACCAACTCTCAAAATCCCATGGTGAGATGCTTATGAGTAACAACAGAATTTAATTTAACTGGAAATGGGTTTTAACCAGGTAGTGATATTATGGGTCACACTCAAAAGGTCCTGTATGCTGAAGTTTAAAAAGAGACTTATTTTTTATAGTGGGTACAGATCATAGATTCCATCTTGGGCTAGTATACCTCCCTGGTGTTTGGTTTCTGGTAGAGAAAACAAGGTTATCGAATTACTATCCCATCACTTACTCTTAGGTGGAACAGGTAAAAAGTCCTTAGGGAAATCATATTAATGGGCAATAGGTTTTCCAGAATTTAGGTGAATGCTGAGAAAAAGAGTAGAACACAACATCTCCATTTCCTTTCCTATAACAGCAGTGTGGTCTGATGAGGTATTTTTAAACTTTGAAAGGCAGAGCCATAAACTTCTAAAGTAAGTGTATTCAACTGAAAATCCATTTATTTTTCTTAAAACAACACATTTACATATACGGTTATCTTAAAAAGTTGATATTGGTGTTTGGTATATGCTTTTTGATAAAGAGACTGCTTAGAGACATGGAAAAAAGAATTTCTTTTTGGAGAGCAAGACAAATTCTTATCTTGGGAGAAGATGAGAGTCTGTTAAATCTCAAATAAAATGTATAGTCCTATACGCGATACAGTACAGAAAGAAAAAAAGATGTTTGTTGGGCAAGAGAAGTGACATAAAGGAAAACTAATAAAAATGAGATAAAAATGTCAGTGTTTACAACTTTCTCTTAAAAGTGCTTATTCAGACTTATTCATTCCATTACCAGAAAAGGAACAAAGACCGTGATCTTGTCATCTGCCTAACATGAATACTCATTAGCATGTCATTAGCATGTGGCAAAGTTTACATCTTCCTCTTCTAAGCACATGGCTTGGATGGGCATTCAGCATGCCAGCAATCTGTTCTGAAATTGTGTGTATTTAGTTTTATGTACTTAGTTAGCATTCCTAAATTGTTCGTTCCTGAAATATTCTCCTCCAGTAAAACTCTTGAACATGGAACTCCCTTCCCATTGACTTTGGAAGAGAGTCTTGCCTCCTTAAATCCCTCTGCTAAGGACACACAATGAAATGCCTCGTTAAGAACCTTAATTTAAAGCAGCCCACAGTTCTGTATGTCAGAGGTAATAACTACCTCCTTTAATGAGCCTGACTTTTCCCTGTGATGAGTAAGCCTCTCTCTGCCTTGTTTATAGAAACTCTGGGTTTATTTCTGGCTTTCTTCAAGCGCTCTTATTTTTAAAAAATTAACATTATGCCTGTCTTCCTGGGGTCTAATTCTGCCTACTCTATACTCAAACCATGTGCTGTTTAAGCACTGTTAAGACCAATTACTCACATATTCCTGGGACATGCAGGGGCCTCTAGAAGTCACAGAATCCATACTCCCCCCACCCGCTTGCAAGCAGAGCCACAGATAAACTATGCCAGGACGACAAGGGTCTACTTTATGATTTAAAATAATTTCCATATGAACTATATATATTCAAAATGTCCCAGCAAATCTAAGCAATAAAACTGAAAGGCTCTTGAACAAATTGATTTTATAGATATCTATTATAATCTTAAGAATTTAAGATATATTTTTGTAGTCCGAGGAGGGCTTTTAGAGTAATGCCCAAGCATATGTGAAATTACTAAACAACTTGCTTTAATTATAATATTAAGTGTTCTTGGTTTTTGGTATGTAATTAGATCTTTTTCCCCATTTTATTCTGCTCAAACTTTATTTGCAGTTGATACAAAATAAATAAGAATTTTATTTATTTATTTTATTTATTTATTTAATTTATCCTCAGTTTTTCAATACTGAGTTTAAGTCCCATAAAACAAATCCCTTTGCCTTACTGATGGGAAAAAAGAGGACATAAAGTGGGTTGTTTCAAGTCATATGATATGATATGGATGTGACAGAAGCAGAACTTGAATCCAGATATTTAGTATTTGTATCCAAAGCTCTCTGGTCTATTAAAATCTGTCCTTTGTTTCTGTGAGAAGAGAAAGCCAATGATTCTTGCTGATGTCTTTGTGTAATGATTAAAAGTGTAATGATTTTCCAATTTGAAATTAGAAGCCAGGGCCATACGTTTCTCACTTTTACCCTATGCCCGGTCAGACCCAGAGTCACAGAGTTTTGGAGCTGGAGAAAACTTGAGAGAGCTTGTGAGTAGATATGTTATGGGAGGGAAGGCATCTCACTGGACCTGAACTTGAACAACACAGAGAAAACCAAGACAGAAGCTAAATAAATCTGAAATATGTACACCAAATTGCAATCCTAACCACTATGTCGGAATCATGCAATATCAAAGGGCTCGAAATATGCATTGTAACACCTGGTTTCAGTTCAGCAGAACCTCACTGTAATTAGATAATAATTTATTATCTAATAAATTATTAGGTAGTCCTAAGCACCTGGTCTTGGGTAAAAATTGGAGGTCATCCTCAGTGCCCACATGTGGCTGCCTAGCATCTGAAGCATATCTATTCTTCCAGAAAAACAGCAACAAAAGCATCAGTTAAAAACAATACATAAGGGGAGTTCCCGTCGTGGCTCAGTGGTTAACGAATCCAACTAAGAACCATGAGGTTGCAGGTTCAATCCCTGGCCTTACTCAGTGGGTTAAGGATCCGGTGTTGCCGTGAGCTGTGGTGTAGGTTGCAGACACAGCTCGGATCCCGCGTTGCTGTGGCTGTGGCGAAGGCCAGCGGCTACAGCTCCTGTTAGACCCCTAGCCTGGGAACCTCCATATGCCGCAGGTGCAGCTCTAGATAAAGGCAAAAAGAAAAAAAAAAAAAAAAAAAAATACATAGGAGTTCCCGTTGTGGTTCAGTGGTAATGAACCTGACTAGTATCTATGAGGATGCAGGTTCAATCCCTGGCCCCACTCAGTGAGTTAAGGATCCGGAGTTGCCATGAGCTGTGGTATAGGTTGCAGATGCAGCTCGGATCCCATGCCATAGGTGCAGCTCTAAAAAGACAAATATATATACATATACATATATGTGTGTGTGTGTGTGTGTGTGTGTGTGTGTATAAAGATCTTGATAGTTACTAAAACAACAATAAATTTTCCAAAACTTGAGCTGCAGCACTTGACTTCTGATAGAAGGTGTGCCCAGGGGCAGTTACTTCTGAAGTTGTTAATCACTTTTGGCAACCTGCTCCTGAAAAGCCAGTAAAATCATTACACATTAAGATTTAGCAGCTAACGACGTAATTAGAGCTTCCAACATTTTCGGAAAATGTGTGCTGGACAGAACTAGTAGTGTATCTATTTGCCCAAGTGAATTCATATACTCAATGCAATGGATTTATTTTCTAGAACTTGATAACATCAGCTTAATGTTTATATGGAAGACCTAAAATGCCAATGATTCTATTTTGAAGAAGAAAGTGGTGAGGGACTTGTCCTATCAGATGTAACATGTTTTAGAAGAAGGAGAAGGAGGAAAAAGAGAATATTAAAAAAAATTTTTTTTAATCTTTTGGGGCTATGAAAATGTGAATTGGTGCAGGTCTATGGAACTATACCAAAGGAACAGAGCAAGGAGCCCAGGAATATTTACATGGAATATATGGCTGAGGATCTGGAATATGAAAAGCATCTTTACAAATCTATAGGGGGAAAAAAAAAGGATTGAAACATCTCAACCTCTCTCGTTGTAAGTGAAATGAAAATTGAAAACACAGGCGTTTACCTTTTCACACTCATCAGGCTGACCAGTGTGAAAAGTTGTTTTAAAGTGTTAGGATGTGGAGAAACAGGAATACTTGGCAATAGCTAGAAAAGCTGCAGATAAGCATGTCTGACCCAGGTGTTGGGGGAGGTCAAGGCGAGGACAGGTGACCCCTGAGCTGGACCCAGGCAATCCGAAGCTCCATACTCCCTCCTCTGCCCTTGGGATGTCTTTCTGCCCCCAGTTTCCCACTCAGGGCATAGCCTTGAGCAAGTCATGTTTGGCTGAGATCCTCTTGGCTGGCTCCCCATTAAGATCCCTATATAAACTCTCAGGGTTCCAGCAGGCGGCTGCCAAGATCTCTTCGCCTTGGTACACTCAAGACAAGCCTGGGAGGTGAGACCTCTTGCTTACTAAGCCTGCCACCTCCGGGTCTGCAGCTCCCTGCCTCTTCCTCTGATCTCTCCTTGCCCTCCCAATACAGGGACCAGTTTAGAATTTCACCCTGAGAACCCCAGAGATTTCGAACCCACACCAGGATCAGATTTCCATGCTTCGGGAAACTTCGTCCATGTGGATTTAAGAAAACATACCCAAGAAATATTCCCTGGATTATTGGCTGTAACTGGAGAATATACTCAGGAAGCAGACTGCCTGCCCTGCAGTGCTAGTACTAGTACTTACCAGTTCTCAGAATGTAGGCAAGCGGCCAACCTCTCTGTGCTGTGGTTTCCCCATGAGTTAAACAACTTCCAGGGTTCAAGGAATTCACACATAGAAAGCATTTCATCTTCCACCTGTAAGTATTTCCTATAATATTTAATTACATGTATTTAACCTATCCTGGGTATCTACCCATACCAGTTCACCCATATAAAGTGACAGAAAATAAATATATTTATACATCAGAACCTCTTACCCCATGTTTCACTAGGTCACATGGAAAAAAACTCTTTTCCTAGCCTTCAAACTTTACTTCAGCTGCAGAAAACTTTTTTCAACAAAAGCTTAAGCAGAAGCAGGTAACAGTCCAGGATAAACCCCATCTTTCAGAAGTCAACATGACATGGTTAATCTACATCAGGTCCCCCAGATATTAAGGCTAGATAGAAATAAGCACCATTAAAGAAAACCAGATGTACCAGTCCCTAAACCTAAGAACCGGAGCGATTAAGGGATGATTTTCAATTTTTTTGAAAGGAAATACTCTAACTTTTCAAAAAAAATAATAGTTCCCTTACTTAATTTAATATGGGATTTGGTTTACAAAATGCACACACACACACACACACACACACACACACGCACAGTTTGCCAGAAACTTTTAGAAAATGTACAACTCATTGAGGATATTTTTTGTTCTTTGAACTGTTTCTTTTATAATTACAAAAAGAATAGAAAATTTTGAAATAACGAAAATACAGAGACAACAAAAAATTCATTTCTCTTAATCTCTTCACTATATTCTGATGATTCCTTCCCTGACATAACACACACACACACACACACACACACACACTCACACACATACATTCACACAAACTTAATGCTACTTTAAATGCACCTGGGATTGCAGTATTCATTACATATGTATAGGACCGATTTTTTTCTTTACTCTTTAATAGTCTATTGCCTTTTGGTGTAGACTGTGTATATTATATGGTGGAATTCTGAATTTTTATTCATGTGTACATCCAGTTATCCCAATATTATTTACTAAATGATTTTCCCACTGATTCAAAATGCCATTTTTATCACAATCACAGTCCCTCTCTAGATCTAGTCCATTCTATTGATCTATTTTTTCATTTTCATGCCAAAACCACATAATCTTATTTCCTATAGTTTTATATTATATTTTGGTAGCTGTAGAAAAGTTCCCTCTCATTCCTCTTTTAAAAATGTTCTTGACTATTTCTATGCTTTCTCTCTTCCATATAATCTTTATAATTTACTTATAAAGTTCCATAAAGTATATTCTGGAGATTTAGATTGGCGTTTCTTTAAATTTATTGATTTATTTGTAAAAGTGGAATATTTCCAATATCCCAAGATATTCTGTAAGAGGAAAAAAGTGGATTAGAAAATATATACACCTTTCTTGAATATTGAATGTCAAAGAAAAGTAATTTTCTAAAGATATATAAGTAAAGGTACCCATTTTTATTGGGAAATAAGAAGGAAAGAGTAAAGTGAAAAATAAAAGCACAAACAGCATAATATATTACAGTTTAGCAGATTTGATTTTAAGGAAAGTCTCTTTTGCCCTGCCTGGACCAAAAATGTTCTCATCTATTAAATAAGAAAGTCCGACAGGATGAGGTCTAAGACCTTTTCGAGCTCTATATTCTAGTTTGCTCCTACCCCAGGCAGGACCAAATCATGAGCCAAACCAAAGGCACTAAAGAGCAATCAAGATAAATGGTGTGCCTGTCTAGACTCACAACTTATTTGGGAGGGCAAATAAATTTGTGGCTCTCCATACAGCTGCGGATCCCCTTACTGGACTGTCACATGCTGCACTCAAAGTTCTAATGAATCCCAGTCCTTATGAAATTATTCTTGAAATGGAAACATTTCGCCCAGTTGTCAAGGCCAACTGTCAAATGATTTCTCCAAGCCAGCTTCCACATAGAAGAACACGTTTACTAAAGGACAGGTAATAAAAATGTACAATTTGAAGCTTACGTAATTGTTATTAAAGTCCAACAGGAACTGCAGCAATTTTTATAAATTAGTCCCACTGAAGATTTTTTTTCTCAGAGATATTAGAATCAGTGGCCTTAATAACAAACAGTGTGCTAAACATAAACATATTTACTTATATGGCTTTTTAACTCCTCTTTTGGATTCCAATGACGGCAGGCAAGACACCCCTTACTGCCTGGACCTCGAGCAGGTGACTGCCACCGCCTCTGCCCCCACCCCCGGTGCTGCAGGTGCCACTGTATCTGGTCAATTGACTCCAGTATCACAGGAGACCACCAGACATTATCCACCTCCTGACTGAGGTACAGAACACTATCTAAAAGGCATTTCTTGCAAAAATATAAGATTTTAATCTGATCAAACCTCCAAATCCAACCACCGATTTGGAGGAATCATAGGGTTTAGAACCTGCTAAATGACATGACAAGACAAGATCAGCACAATCCAGGCTGTGGGAAACTCCACGTAACAAATACATAGGTTTTTCAACAAATAAGTTACAGACAGAGAGAGAGGAAGAGACCAAAGAGAAACATCAAGTAATTGCAAAGTATGATCTTATTTGAATCTTGATTCAAACCCTCTTAAAAAATTATCCAAGACAGCTGGGAAAATGTGAACACCAACTGGATATCTGGTGGTTCTTAAAGCATTCCTGTGAATTTTAAAGTGTGAGAACGACGTTGTTGTGTTTCATGAGAGTTCTTCTATTTTAGTGATAAATACTAGAGATGATTTAATACCTGGGATTTGTTTCAAAATACTCCCAACAGGGAGGCAATGGATGGAGGTAGACATGAAACAAGGTTGGCCAGGGATCTGTGACTGTTGAAGCTGCTGAGTGTGACACGAATGGGAGCTCATTATTCTGTTCTCTCTCCTTTTGTATATACTTTTCCCTAATAAGATGGTCAAAGTATTTGCCAAAGATCAGAAGTCTAATGAGGGGTTTGGAAGCAGTGCACTTTGATTTCCTTTTCTGGGAAGTGGAAGAGAAGTTCATCAAAGAAAGGAGAAAAGGTCATTGTTGGAAGAAGACCCCAGAGTCTGCCTCTGGATTCAAGAAAGGATGGAGCCAATGCACAATGGGGGCATAAGCCTGGCACATCTACTTCTTTGTAGAAATGGGCGAGAAGAAAAGGAGGACACTGAGGATACCAGCACAGGTATTTGCTGGGGAAACAGAAGGGATGTGGGAAGATGAGGCCTTGATCAGTCACTTAACCGCTTTGTTCTGGAAAAAAAAATAATTAGTGAGGTCAACGACAGGAGAAACTGTCAGATGATCTACAAGTCTCCTCATCCAATTCTATCAGATTCTCCAATGTTAGTGGCAGACAACAGAACTTACGCCTTTTGAATTTCAGACTTTCTTCTGGTAATAATTAATTTGAAGACCAGTAACTTTCAGTGTAAACTACAGCATTTTTTCTTCCTGTTTTTCACAATACCTAGAAGTTCTATTATTCTCAACATCCTCTAAGAATCACCTTTTTTATGATTCAAAATTCCTCCACTGATCTGTTATTTTTGTTTACCAAAACAAATAACACAAAGTTATTATTTTACACGGACAGATGATAAAAATCAGGCTTAATGCTATCGATAACTCAAGAAACAGAAGGCCACTCTTGTAATAAATTCTAGCAAATTCTGATGGGTATTTATTTATGGGCAGTAGAAGCTGGTAAGGTTGGTTGTGTGGCAGAAATGTTACCCCTACAACAGAGCCCTTTAGCTGCAAACATCTGAGAACGAATGAGATGTAGTTATCATGTGGCAATATGCAGGGTGCCTGAAGCAAAGCTCACTGGGAAATTGGCCTGATGGACGTGAGAATTCTGAACGCACTGCTTTCCAACTACAGCAGCCAGGGGAAGTGCAGGAAAGGCAAGGCTACTTCTGCACTTTGTAGCACTTCCTCCCAGGAAACAGAGTACTTACAGAGCCTGACGCTTCGATCAGACACCCACTGACACATCACATTGCATCACATCTCCTGGATTGAATAGGAGAAGGAAATCTAAAAAGGGTTCAATGATCTGAATTCTTTGGAGACGGCACAGTCCTCCGCACGTCTAGAGTAGGATAAATTATTCCAGAAGACTTCCCAGTGCAGCTGCTTCCTATTAAAGACGGTCAAATGACTCCCAGCTTTCTTTGACCTGAATGAATTCTCTATAGTAGCTTTGTGACCTTCAGCACATCTCTCCTTGACTTCCACTTCTTTCTATTTTATTCTTTATTTCTATTTTATTCTTTATATATATGTATATATGAATATACAATATTTTATGAATGTATAAAAGCCAATGAGTGGTTCAGTAACTGGAAAAAAAAACGATAAAGACATAAGACATTAGATAGAAAGAAATTAAATAGCAAGAAATGAAAATATCATGTCCTGCTCTGCTAAAGTATTCTCTCTCTGATAGTCTGTGGTTTATCAAAGACAAATCACAGAAAGACTGTATCTGATGATTTCTTCTACTGTCCCTAAGAGTGACAATAATGATTCTGAAATCTTGAAAGAAATGGATTAAGAATATAGAGAAACTATTGAGTATATAATGAAAATAAATACAGTATTCTGTGAGAAAGAGAAATAGAAATTTTATTCACACAGAAAAAGAAAAGAACAAGGGAAAAGACTGAAATTACACAGACAAGATGGATTATCTTATTTTATCCTTAGGAAAGAAAACAAATCAGTAAAAATATTTTCATTGGTTGTGCCAAAAGTACACTTACTATATACAAGGTTATTTTAAGAATTTTATTATAATTAACATGCCTAATTTGTGTATTGTGGCTACAGAATAATAACAGTAATTTTGTTGTATATTTTATCTTATTTTTTTGCTTTTTAGGGCCACACTGTGGCATACGGAGGTTCCCAGGTTAGGGTCAAACTGGAGCTGTAGCTGCTGGCCTGCGCCACAGCCACAGCAATGCAGAATCCGGGCCACGTCTGCAACCCACACCGCAGCTCATGGCAACGCCAGATCCTTAACCCACTGAGTGAGGCCAGGGATCAAGTCTACAAACCTCATAGTTACTAGTCAGATTCATTTCTGCTGTACCACAATGGGAACTCCTTGTTGCATATTTTATAAATTCCACTCTTTAACAGTTATGGTCAGTTAAATATTTTATTGTTCCATCTAATATCATTTTTCTGCAACCAATTGCTTAAAAACCACATAAAGCAATGAGGAATACATTAATATCCCGCTTTTTCTTGAGTCAAAAGCATACATAAGAATAAGCAAGAACTCTGCCTTGGAACTATACTTTTCAAAAGTGCTTAAAAGATATGACCAGTTTAAACCTTTCAACAGGTTTTCATCTTAAGTCATTCTAACAAGTTAATTTTGGGGCAGGGGAGGATAAATTTCTGTTTGAAGTGAACTCAGAACTGTAACATTCTTTGGACACAGGCTTCTACATTATCTATATGCCAGGATAAGTTATAAACATTACAAACCTAATTCATTTTTTGGTCAAGGGTTACAGTAAAATAGTAAAATATGACAGAACTGCAAATGAGTGGCTTGTGGAATAGCCAGATGGTACCAAGTTCTGCTTTGTCCAAGAATCATAACAAAGGATGTATCACCCCTACCTTCATATCAATTATTTTACCTAAAAGGACTTGATTCTTTGCCATATGTCCAGAGATGACTTCCTAACAGCACCTAATGCTCACAATAGAGTCACTATTCTATAAGATCACTCATTCTGCTGTGTTCTGGCAGACTTGCTGGAAATGACAGGTATAAAAGAAGTTACTACCAATACTCTAATCAATTTCAACAAAAAACACATTTTGTTTTCCCTCTCCCCAACACTTATTTATTTTCTAGTAGTTCCAAATGGAGACGAAACTTACTTTAAACTGACCATTGAGCTCTGAATAAGCCATTTAGCTTATCCTTGGGATGCTGTTAAGAACTTAATTAATGATTATGAATCACTTTTAGATCCTCAGATGGAAGAAGCATACTAGATTATTATCATTACAAAAAGTGTAACATTGCATTAATTACGGTTTTACATAGACTATAATTATCAGACATTTAACTCTGGAGATAATTTCAATTTTGGCAGGACTCTTAATTTGTGAAATCAAGCAAAACTGTTGTTGTGAGAAAATGCAATGAACTTTATCAATCTATGACACCCCTGATTGCATATACATCCCTAATTTCTTTTAAACCAAGACCAGGGGAGTTTCTGCTGTGGCTCAGCAGGTTAAGAACCTGACCCTGTCTGAGGGGATGAGGGTTCAATCTCTGGCCTCGCTCAGCGGATTAAGAATCTGGCATTGCCCCAAGCTGTGGCACAGGTCATGGATATGGCTCAGATCCAGCACTGCTGTGGTGCAGGCTGGCAGCTGAAGCTCCGATTCAACCCCTAGCCTGGGAAATTCCATATGCTGCAGGTATAACCCTAACAAAAGAAAGAAAATAAAAGAAGACTTTTTTCTGCTATAGGATGTATTATTCAACAAGCATTTTCCCCAAAAATTTCTTCTCTCAGCATTTCAATGGATTCTGTCATTGCAAGTGACTCAAGGATTAATTAAACTACCTCACTGGTTTTACATCTTTTGCTAGCGCAAAAATGTTGAGAAACATTTATATGTTTCTCAAACTTGAAATTCACAGTGTTGTTTTATTTTGTCTACAGAATCATTGGCAACAACACATACTACTACCATCATATGGAAAATACCTGCTGAACCAATAGTGAAGATATACAAATCTTTTCTTCTAACTTTATTGATTAAAATCCTCCAATAGCTTTTCATTCCAGTAGAATAGCATTAATGTAAAAAGAGATTTTACCCTTAGGACACAATCCATCTTCAACCTCTGGTGCTTCTTCATTTTACCACTTCCCCAACCTCACACACACACACACACACACACACACACACACACACACACACGTCTCTTGGTTACCCATAAACTTCCTTCATCTTTGGTCTCCTTTAGAAGAGCTTCTTTATACGTTGTTCAAATATCATATCTTTTGAAAAAACTTCCTCACCATCCCAGGAAGAATCTATTCATCATTCTACTATAAGGTACAGTTTATACCTTTGTTAACCATTTATTAATTAATATTATACTTATTTGTCATTATTATTGTGTCTACATCCACTATTAATTTAGGAGGTCTTGAGGAACAAGACAAGGAGATAAAACTAATATTTTAAGATATCTAGCCAACTTTGAAATAAGTAGCATTTTCCCCATTTTTCCTGGGGTAAAAATAGGGGAAATACAGGTCCAGAAATAACCAAGCTCATATAGCGAGTAAGCAGAAGAGTCAAAATCTTGATTCCACGATCATCTGACTCCAAAGCCTAGGACCTTCCACTCTGCCAGCAAGACTGTCCCATTTTGAACCACAAATCCCTTGAATGATGCCTGGAAAATATGCTTAATCAATCAATAAATATATAGGTGAATAAATAAAACTCCCAGGAAAGAATTGGACTACCAAATAGTAGAGACAAGATGAAATCACCACAGTGGCATC
The DNA here is from genome assembly GCA_004024745.2 of Catagonus wagneri. Classification (NCBI taxonomy): domain Eukaryota; kingdom Metazoa; phylum Chordata; class Mammalia; order Artiodactyla; family Tayassuidae; genus Catagonus; species Catagonus wagneri. The sequence continues at coordinate 29,222,364 of PVHT021183524.1, forward strand.
TGGGCTCCAAGCTCCGCCTTTTACCAGCCCCAGCCCTGCCCTGAGTGACAGCATTCAGACATCATGCATCTCTAGGAAGCCTACGCCAGGGATCTGCCAGGATGTGGGCTCTCAGCGAGCACGGTGGGGGAGGAGGGTTATTGCTACTCAAGCCGATACCATTTTGGCAGCATTCAATGCTGGCTTCCCCCTCTTCTAAAACTCTTATTTTGTACATATTCCATCACTTTATGGTACTTTTAAAAGCAACCTGATATAATGAAAACAAAGTAGATGATGATTCTCTGACCCTAGCTCTGCCTCTCACTGGCTGAATGACCTTGGGCAGGATGCTCACCTCTATGTGCCCTTTTTCTCCTGTGCAAACCGAGATGACTAGTACATATGTCAGAAAGCGTTTGGGAGAGTTACATGGAGAAATGTATGAAAATTGCCTAATACTGTCCTTGGGATAAAGCAAGCCTTCCTTGAACATTAACTTTCACCCTGGGAATCTTAAGAACACCCTTGGGTGTGCCCAAGACTTAAGACCATGTGATACTGTCACATGGGTCTGTTTCCCACTAGAGGTCATGCGCTGGGCCTGAGCTAACTCAGTAGCATGATCATAAATGTCTGCCATAGACAGAGCCTGAGAAAGACAGAGGACACCTTTATTAAAGATAGAATGCAAAAAGAAGCCTGGCCAGGATATATTTGCTTCATTTGTTTCAACAGACTTGATTCTCAATACAGAGTCTATGCCAGACCAATAAACTTTTACCGAAAGAAGCAAAAGGCAGTTTAAATGAAGAAGCCCCATGTGAAAGCACTGCTCATCACGTTAGCATTCCCCTAGGGAGACTCTACACCCTACCTTAGAATTCAGTTCTTGATCTTGTCTATTAAGCAAAACTATAAATCTTTCAGATGCAAAAAGTTGTGGTTCAGCATTCCCTTCTTGGGCCCTCAGCAACCCAAAGTCAGGCTATCCTGGTTAACGTTTTGCTTTCTCCACTTGCCTCTTTATGCATTCAAATTGACAAATGCCCTTGTACGTTATTTTTAACCCACCCATATCTAATGCATCAGTATCTCGTTATGTTTCCTGTGATTTCATTGCTTGCGATGCTAGTATCAGCAGCACAGAATTGCCAAAGCACTAAGCAGCCCAATTTTTCTTTAATTTCTCAGAAAATTGACAGTTTTATGAACTGTCTCTTTACCTATGCCCCATAAACATGTCAGGCTGTGGAAAACCATTCTAATTAAATCCCAGGGGGGACCACAATAGAAGGTTATAGCTTCTTGGCAGGTTATTAAAAAAACAGTTGTTAGTATATACACAAGTGTGTGTACTGGAGCCTAACATTTGACAGAACAGTCAAAGAATTAACGCCACTAGCAGCTTCAGCTCAAAATGACTGAAGAGAAATGGACAAAATAAGTGGGTAAGTGGGAGGATATGCCTGCCCCTTCCATCCTTGACTCCTGCATCCTTTGTGAGTTTCTGTCAATTGCCAGATTAGAAAGTGTCTGGGTCATCACCTTCCACAATGGATAGTATAAACCTGTTAGAGGAAATTTACGCAACTGTTACCTTTCCACTGAGTAACTTCAGTTACCAGGATTCTCTGGAATACATAGAATCATGCTGATGGAAAAATAAATGAAATAAGGAGAGGTTTTCCTCTTGTACTCAGACCAGAAACACTTGGCACATGGGAAATCAAATTTAAGGGAAAAAATCATTCTTGTTCATGAAAATATTTTCCTGCACTTGCATTCTTGCCAAACGGCGTTGTTAACTGGATAGGCAAAGAGTTCAGCCTACTCGGAGACAGCCATTTCTGGGAAGATTAAGTCAAAACTCCCAGCGTCAAGAAGGACAATCTGTGAAGTTCTCTACGGGATATATGATTTACAGGAATGAATATGTTTAATTACTTAGTTAAATTAGGGATTATATACCAGCTGAAAAATGATTCTGGTTGATATTAAAGATATTAAGAGTCATTGAAGGGAGGTCCTGAAAATGCACCTTCTCTCTTTCCAGTGAAAAGCAGAGTAGTGGGTAAGATACCACATTGCTCAGGTCAGTTTATATACTAAGTTTCTAATAAGGCTGGCTCTCTTTTTCCTCTTTCATGGCCATAAGGTGTACTAAAGTTTCTAGCAACTATAAAAAAAAAAAAAGTGCATGCCTATAATCTATGGGGGAATTGAATAAGAAAGTATGGCCGCCTCATGCAAATTCATGATTCCCACCACAAAATCAACCCAAAGTGCTTCTCCTAAAAATAAGGAGCAATGGGTGAAAACTTTAAAAATGAAAATCTTGCTATATTTCCCCTGGCATCTGAGCCAATTGCCAGTCAACCCTACTAAAATAAACTGTATCTACTCAAAAATTGGATCCTATGGCATAACAAACACAGCAGAATCTTAGAAACCAAATGAGAAAATAGTCCCCAATGCTTGGAAAATTATATTGGTTTGGGTTGTTTTTCTGTTTGCTGGGCTTTTTTTTTTCCTTCTGTTTCCAACATTATTTCCTCTTGCTTCCTTCTTCATATCACTCCTCACCCATTTTTCAGAATCCTTTCCTTCTGCCTATAAATATGTTGACTCTCCTGTAACCTCATAAAAAGTCTTCGCTTGATCCTGTTTCATCCTGAAGCTACTTTCTCTTCCCGACATTCAAAACCTCCTGCAAAAGTACTCAGCTCTGCTAATTCCAGCTTGTCTCATCTGCTTATTTATCGCAGACTTCCCCCCACACACACTTCTAGAACAGCGCTTAAGAGCCACAAGCTCCTGTTGAGAAGTGGAACTAAAAGACAACTGAAGAATTTCCTGTCACATCACTCAGCAGTGATATGTCTCGGCTCTTGATATTTATTAGCCTATCCACTCCTCGCCCTGGGTCTCTGCCCACGTCTTCCCTGTCTGTAGTAGCTCTTGATCATCTGCTGATATCTTGAATCTTTGCCTTGGTGGCTGCACATTCCTAGTTCCCAGCCCCAACCCCACGATAAACCCTCCCAGATGCAGCTGGGAAGTTCTGTTTGGCTACAAAGGTTTCCAAACGTCAGTCTCTTAACTCTTAACCCAAGGAACACCCATTCCTGGTCATCCTCATGTTTAAGAAATCCCACTTATATTGTGTAGCCTCCATTAGTCAATGAGTACACAACTGCAAAGCAAAATGCCTTTTTGCAATTCTTCTATATAATATTTCAGCTGAGTACTGTCTCATCCTGAACCCCTCATTTCTTAGTCCACCTATTACCAACCCTCATCCTCCTAACTCTGTGCAGTCTCTCTCTTAGTCCCCTTCAACAAATCCTTATGGTCTTCCTTCTCCTTAAATGATAAGAACTATGCAAGATCCTCTAATAAGCCACCTTGTTCTCTCTCTCTCTGTACAATCTCTTAAATTAATATCCCCTTCTATGAGTGTATTTCAATCTCAATATCAAAAACTGTCAAATCTCTCTTTTCCTTCCTTAGTTTTTTTGAGTTTTTTCATTGTTTTGTTTTTGCTGCCCTTGCAGCATGTGGAAGTTCCTGGGCCAGGGGTTGAACTCATGCCACAGCAGTGACCTGAGCCTCTGTGGCTTCAGACTTGTTTCCAGTTGCCTCCTGGGCATTTATATTTAGATACCTGTCCACCTTGGTGTTAGGTATAACACTCAAATGTTAGTGTTCTCACAGGTCCAACTGTTCTTCCTGATCTTGCTATACATGTTGAAAGACTATCCCAGACTCCAGAGTTCATTAACACTTCTGACTCCTAAGTTTTGCTGAGTTCCTGTATTCAGTCGGTACCTGAGTGCTGTGGATTTTATTTCTAGAACATCTCTGGCATCCATACAATACTGCCCAGTCCTGCTACAATTGTCATAAGCTTCCATCACATTAACTGCAACAGCCTTGTAATTAATTTCTTTGCAGTTTCTTCTCATTGAATATACCATTTTAAATCTGCCTTTTTAAAATTCAATTGCAATCAAGTCATCCATCTGTTTAAAAATGTTAAATGATAATGATAAGATGATTCATCATTGCCTATAGTTTTCAGAACCAATTCCTTACAACCTGGCCATCTTCAGTATACTCAGTCTCCACTTCTTCGGGAGGCCTACAGAAGCATTTCCTGACTCAATCCCTCCCTCACCATTTATAAGGGACTTTGCTCATATCTTTTATTCTACCTTCCGGAACTTTTTCTCGGTATCTCAGAGTCTTTTTTAAATGTTGCTTGTTATGATTTCAAGTCTAAGGCAGGACATATTTAAGATGTGCCAAGTTGTTTTGTTAAGAAAGCAAGGAGGCAATGGAGTTCCCTTTGTGGCTCAGCGGTTAACCTACCCAACGAGGATCCATGAGGATCCCTGGCCTCACTCGGAAGTTAAGGATCCAGCATTGCCATGAGCTGTGGTGTAGGTCACAGACACAGCTCAGATCCCACACTGCTGTGGCTGCAGTGTAGGCTGGTAGCTGCAGCTCCGATTCCACCCCTAGCCTGGGAACTCTGTGTGCTGCAGGTGTGGCCCTAAAAAGCATAAAAAAAAAAAGCAAGGAAGCCATGAAGTCACCAGTCATGAAGGGAGCAACATGAAGGGTCTCCACAGGCCAAAGTTAGGGCCCCAGACAGCCAAAAAAAGGATAATACCTGAAATGGATTGCAATACCAAATATATGAACATTTATAAGTTTATAAGCACATACTTGAATTTCATAAGAAAGTGTTCCCCATCCTTTAAGGCCCGTCCATATATCAGTCTTTTTATGGCCACACTCATGGCATATGGAAGTTCCTGGGCCAGGGATCGAATCTGAGCCACAGCTGAGACCTGTGCCACAGCTGCAGCAACACCAGATCCTTAACCCACTGCACCACGGTGGGAACTTCCATGCATCACCTTTTGATTCCTTCAAAGGACTTGGTAAACTTCCTTCTTTGAATCCCTACTGCATTTCAGTTTTCCTACTGGTATTCTATTTTATCCTAATATTATGCATCTAATAATATAGAAGCTATACGATTCATGAAATCACTTTTAGAGATCAAGATTTCATTTTCAAATTTATGTCAATGTCCTGGCATGATAAATGAGCCATTCTTCAACACCAAGAATTCTAGAAAGAATCGATACCTTAGAAGACCGAAAAATTTTAAGTATTCTTTTTTATTTCCATCATTTTAAATTTCATTCAATTTATTATGTATTATTATTTTGTCTATTACCTCAAGTGCTTTGGCAAGTAAAGTTACTATATAAAAGGAGAATACACATTAGTAACCTGTGAGATTCCAACTAGCAATATCAATTTTACTGCTACCCAGGAAAGTTGGTTATGGGTTAACTATACGTAACAAACCACTATTGACAATTATAAATAATATACCAATAACAGAAGAACGAAATAATTTTAAATATCTCAAGAAACTAAGACTCTTCTATCTGGTCTACTATTGAAAAAACAATAAATGAAAAGTTATCTGGTTTACTATTTTCTTTCCATTACAATCCCAATAAAAATCATAAAGCATTTCCAGCACTTCTCTTTTCCTTGATTCTATTTATCCAGATATAAAATAAACTCCCCTTCCTGACACCTCTTCTGGATGGCTTTGTTATGTCATTACCAAAGTTGCTTTAAGTAATTAAAGAAACACACGTGAAAAGCTCAAAGAACAGAACAATAACTTTATGCCCAAACTACAGCAGCAAAGTGAAGTGGGAATGTGAGGTAAGAGACTGGATTAGTCACCATTCAAAAGACAGTTTAATCTCGATGATAGGAATTATCCGCATCGGCACTGTCTATAAAACATGCGGTGATAAAGAAAATGTCCCCTACGTCCACGCTGCCCACCATGAAGGTCACTGGACCTGTGGGACTACCGCTGCTTGATATGTAGTTAAAACGGCTGAAGAACTTGACTTTTATTCTATTTAAATTTAATCGATTAAATTAAATTGTCTCATGTGACTAATGACTACAATATAGATAGTACAAATCTAAATAGCTGCATCCATCCTTGACTACTTCTTCTTTTTTTTTTTTTTTTTTTTTTGCCTTTTGTCATTTTAGGGCCGCACCTGCGGCATGTGGAGGTTCCCAGGCTAGGGGTCTAATCGGAGCTGTAGCTGCCGGCCTACACCAGAACCACAGCAACGCAGGATCCGAGCCGCGTCTGCGACCTACACCACAGCTCACGGCAACGCCGGATCGTTAACCCACTGAGCAAGGCCAGGGATCGAACCCGCAACCTCATGGTTCCTAGTCGGATTCGTTAACCGCTGCGCCACGACGGGAACTCCATCCTTGACTTCTAATTATTAATTAGTATGAACATTTTCAGTAACAAATGCACACAAGCAAAGAGCACAAACAGGCCATTCACAACTGAAAATATAACCACTAATAATTATCGACTATCCATATGTTCTAAGCACTATTCTAGGGTCTTTTCAAATGTTATCTGATTTAATACTCGAAGTTACACACGACACAAATGCCATAAATATTTAGATTTTGCAAAGCAGGAAGAAAACCACAGAGAAGTTAAGTAACTTCCTCAAAAATACCATCGAGTGATGGGCAGTCAGGATTTGAACTCAAGTGGTGTAACTCCACAGCTGATGAAATTGTTCTTTTACTACACTTGGTGTAAAACTACCTACCTTGGTTAGTAATCAGAGTCACAGTGAATTAAAATAAAGAAGGTTATATACAGATTGTCACTCATTAAATTAGCAAACATTTAAAAGGTTATAGAATCCAATAAATAACCTTATTATTGCAAGCAGAAGAATGAAATAGCCAATTAATCTAATTTGGCAATAAGAACTAAGAATGACAATCATAACTTTTACCAGTTTCCCATTTCTGGGAATTTATTCTAGAGTAAAGAAGTTCCATAAATACTTAAAAGACACACAGATATTCATAGGTTGCCATTATTTTACCGACAGAAAAAGCTGATATAATACAGGTTTAAATTAATAGCTTAATAATTGACTATGATGCCTAGTGGGATATTAAACACATAATGAAAATGTTCAAGTGTAACATGGAAAAGTTTATGAAATAAACTTCTACATTAGATAAAAATTAGAAAATAAAATCCCTTAACATGGTACAAGACAACTTTAAGATGAAATTATGACTCACAACATTATGATAACTGAGTTGTAGAATAGAAGACGAAGCGTTTTTCCTCTACTTCCCAAATTTGGACCACAGACATGGGATTTGAGGAGAGTAAGTTATTCAGTTTGAAACTATCACTGAAAAATATCACACCTGTTACTCAAGTGCAACCAAATGGAGGATTTTTTTTAAATGCAGAATCCCAGGTCCCACCCTAGAATTACTGAATCAGCACAAGACCCCAGGTGCCTTTTATTCATACTAAACTTTGAGAAACACAGATCAAACAGGCTACAGGCAATGAACATTTGCTGCTTCCTGGGAATCTATCCTCTAGGCTATAAAACTCATCAAGGATTGAAGTCAACCCCCCTAAGTTGTGGAGGACCTATTTCCGTATAGGACATCTTTATAAACGAGGCATAATCCCACCACCGTTACCGTATACGCAGATGATTCACTAAACATTCAGTCTTTTAGAATCTTGACATTCTCAACTCCAAATGTCTCCTCCAGTCCACTTCAGTGCCTCACTCCAATCGTCTGACCCTAGACCGAGGATCAATAAACCGGAGCTATAAACTCTTTATTAACATTAGACATCCATCCTCTTTAATTCATCTTGCCAAAAACTGCTGTAGAATTCTTCCTGAAATGCTGCAACATTTTACCATGCCTGCTCCCTCTTCGACTATTCACTATGACTTCCTTTCCAATCTCTATCCAGTTGTTGGAGAATTTTTGTGTCAACCACTCCTTTCTCCCACCTCCCAGCCCTCACAGCATGAGAAAATGTCTTATCATCTCTCTAACAGAAATATTTAGGTCAGTTCCTGTCTCAAAGCAGGCACTCGGTAAATGTTTGAACAAAGAGCACAGTCGTAATTTTCCCACTTTCAAGAATCTTTACACTTGGCCATTTGCACTCAGTACAAATACTCCCATTTTACAAATAAGGAAGGTGATGCCCAGGACTTAGAAACGGAATGTGTAACAAAAGTAGAAGAAGAAAAACACTGCAGGCTTTCTGCCTCTAAAATCAGAATTTTTCATTTCAGTAGATTTTTTTTCCAGTTTACCATTGTGCCTAAATCTCAAGTCCTGTCCTAATCCATCCTGTTCCTGCCAATCTGTTGGTAAGACTGTACTTTCTTTGCTATATTCAGATAAGCCTGCTCATTGACTCACTTGCCCTATGCTTCTTCCCTCCTCCATAGCCTATGTCCATAGCTGTTGGCCTAAAGGAACACTTGCATCCCTAAACTAATTCAACTCATCATTAATCCAATCTCCAAAATTCTATTGCAAAGTTACCCGATTCCGCACAACTGCAGTAATGTAATCGTCCAATATGCACAAATCACAATTATCATGGTTTAGTTAAATACCACCAATTTTCCCAATAACATGCTTCCGATTTCAGTTACAATGACATATTAACTATGAGTAATCGCATAAAATAAAACTCTGTTGCTAACTCTAATTCACAGAACAATATGTAAATAAACAGACGTGCATCATGATCGCTGGCAAACACCATCAGTTCCTCCAGAGTCTGTTGGTGATTGGTCACTGTTAGCCGTTTACAAAAAGACAGCAATGTCTTTCAGTGAGAAACTAAGTGATGTTTTACCACATGGGTAGCCAAAAGAGGGACTTGATCAACAACGACGGAGATGTAGCATAGAAATGAAAAGTGTCAACACTGTAAATGCAAGTAGAATCAGAGGTAAATGAAGTCAGAAGAAACAGCTGATTCTGACAGTATCGACACAGCTGTTTTTCAAGTGATTCTAGGTACGCGGCCAGAGGAACTTAGTGAAAATGAACTTATTGGTATAAATGAAGATAACAGTTGTGATTAAAAGAAAAAAGTATTGGCAAAAAAAAAAAAAGCTTTACAGATATCTCATAACTTTGAAAATGCAAAGGATAAATAAAATACCATAAGCTTACAAAACAGCATGAAGATGTGCTAAGGCATAAAAAAGATGGGTACTTACTCTATAGCAGAAATTATGGTACAAAAATAAGCAAACGTTACCTAAACGATCCTTGATACTTGTTTTGTAAAGAAATAAAGCTTTAACTCACAGTATTTTTAATGTTTTCAACTACAATGCACTAAGTGTTAGTTTTTCTAATTTTTTAAATTTCCCTATACAGTATAAGTTCTTAACGTTTTACCAAAACATTTTCATGCTATGGGACAATATTACCTTTTCGAAGGCATTCAACATCACTAATCATAAAGGAAATGCAATTCAAAACCACAAAGAAATAGCACCTCATCTGGGCTACAATGGCCATGATCAAAAAGGCAAAAGAAAATAAGTATTAGCAAAGATTAAAACAAACAAAAAAAAACCCTGTACACCCTTGATAGGAATGCAAACTGGTACAGCCATTACAGAAAACAGTATGGAGGCTCCTCAAAAAATTAAAAACAGAACTACCAAATGATCCAGCAATTCCACTTCTGGGTATTTATCCAAGTAAATGGTTGCCAGGGGCTGGAAGAAGGGGGGAAATGAGGAGATGTTGGTCAAAGATCACAAATTTTGCAAGATAAAGAAGTTCTGATGTACAGAATGGTGGCTATAATTAACAATACTATAGCACATACTTGAAATCTGGTTATAGGAGTTCCCGTCGTGGCACAGTGCTTAATGAATCCGACTAGGAACCATGAGGTTGTGGGTTTGATCCCTGGCCTTGTTCAGTGGGTTGGGGATCTGGCGTTGCGGTGAGCTGTGGTGTAGGTCGCAGACGCGGCTCGGATCCTGCGTTGCTGTGGCTGCGGCGTAGGCCAGTGGCTACAGCTGGGATTAGACCCCTAGCCTGGGAACCTCCACATTCCGCGGGTGCGGCCCTAAAAATGACAAAAGGCCAAAAAAAAAAAAATCTGGTTATAGCGTAGATCTTAAGTGTTCTTACTCCCTCCAAAAAAAAAAAGGTAACAATATGAGCCGATGGATAAGTCAACTAGCTTATTGTAGTGAACACCCTATTATGTACAAATACAGCAAACCATCAAGATGTACACTTTAAATACCTTCAATTTCTATTTGTCTATTATTCCCAATAAAGCTGAAAAATTAAAAAACATCGCAAGATCTCTGTATAATTTCAGCTTGGACAGCCATATTATGGGTTTTATCCTGCAGGGAAAGTAAGGAATGCCTCTGCTTGATTTCTGAGGGATGTTTGCTCTGTCTCCTTCTCAACCGGATTGTGAACTACCTGAGAACGGTGCCGTTATAATTTATTTTTAACAGAGATAAAATTCACATAACATAAAATTCACTATTTTAACCGTTTTAAAGTGTACAAGCATCTTTTCTTAGGCTTATTGGTCATTTGTATCTTCTTTGGAGAAAGGTCTATTCAAGTTCTTCCTGCATTTTTAAATTGAGTTGTTTATCGTCTTGTTGTGTTGTAAAAGTTCTTTACATATTCTGGATGACACTCTTAACAGATATATGATTTACAAATATTTTCTGCCATCTTATTGGTTGTCTTTTCACTTCCTTAGGAGTATCATTTGATGCAGAAGAGTTTTTAATGTTGACGAAGTCCAATTTATACATTTTTTTTATGTCTTTTTGCCTTTATCTAGAGCTGCACCCGCGGCATATGGAGGTTCCCAGGATAGCGGTCTAACAGGAGCTGTAGCTGCCAGCCTTCGCCACAGCCACAGCAACGCGGGATCCAAGCCGCATCTGCAACCTACACCACAGCTCACGGCAACGCTGGATCCTTAACCCACTGAGCAAGGCCAGAGATCGAACCCGCAACCTCATGGTTCTTAGTTGGATTCGTTAACCACTGAGCCACGAAGGGAACTCCATATATTTTTTATTTTGTCCCTTGTCCTTTCAGTGTTATAGCTAAGAACATGCCATATGCAAGGTAATACATCGGTCCCCTTATGTTTTATCCTAAGAGATTGGTATTTTTAGCTCTTATATTTAAGTCATGGATCTATTTAGAGTTAATTTTTATATGAAGTGTGAGACAAGGGTCTATGAATATTCTTTAGCATATGGCTATCCAGTTATCCCAGAAAGATTTGTTGAAGTGATCATTGTTTTTCCCACTGAAAGGTCTTGAATTCCATGTCAAAAATCAGGTGGCCATAGGTATTTATTTCTGAACTTTCAATTCTATTTTATTGACCTGTATATCCTTAAGATGGTATCATGCTATTTTGATTTCTGAGTTTGTATTGAGTTTTGAAATTGTGAAATGTGCATCCTTCAACTTTGTTTCTTTTTAAGATTGTTTTGGTTATTCAGGGTTCCTTGCAATTCCACATGAGTATGTCTCTATACTAATATATTTTTGGAATTTGACAGATATTATATTGACCGTATAGCCCAACTGGGAAAGTATTGCCATCTTAACAAAATTAAGTCTTCCAATTCATTAACCAGGATATGCTTCCATCTATTCAGCTCTTTAAAAACTTCCCTTGGTACTATTTTGTAATTTTCAGTGTGAGAATTTTGCACTTCTTTGATTTAATTTGCTCTTTTTGATACTATTGTAAATGGAAATGTTAATTTTATTTTAGGATTTCTCATTGCTAGTGTACAGAAATACAGTTTTTCTATTTTGATCCTGTATCTGCAGCTTTTCTAAATTCATTGATTAACTCTGATAGTTTGGGAATTTGGGGGGATGGATTCCTTGGATTTTCCACAGATCAAACTATCTGTGAATAGAGGTAATTTTATTTCTTCCTTCTCAGTTTGCCTTCTATTTCTTGCTCTTGCCTAATTGTTTTGACTAGAACTTCCAGTACCAGTACAGTGTTGAATAGAAGTGGCCAGAGTGGATAACTTTGTCCTGTTTTTGATCTTGAGGGTAAGAATTTCTTTCACTCTTTCACCATTAAGTATATTATGTGACTGTGGGTCTTTCATAAATGGTCTTTATCATGTTTAGGAAGCTCCTTTGTATTCCTACTGTGTTAAGTGTTTTTATCGTAAAAGGGTGCTGGATTTTGTCAGATGCTTTCTCTGCATCAACTGAGATGATTATGGGAATTTTTTCCCTTCATTCTCTTAGTGTGGTGCATTACTTTAATTGACGTTTGTATGTTGGACAGCCTGTGTGTTCCTGGGATGAATCCCACTCAATCATGTATTATAATCCTCTCAATATCCTGTTGAAATCATTTTGCTAGCATTTTGTCAAGGATACTTGCATCTCTATTAATAAGGCATATAAGTCTGTAGTTTTCTTGTGACTTCTTTGTCTGGCTTTAGTGTTAAAGTAATGCCGGCTTCATAGAATGAGTTAAGAAGTGAATCTTCTGCTTCTGTTTTTTCAGAAGAGTTTGAGAAGGATTAGTGTTAATTCTTTAAACATTTGGTAGAATTCAAAAATGGTAAATTTTTCAGTTTGCCTGGGTGTCCATGTATGTACCCTCACTGTACTTAGAAGGATATTTGACATAGAAAAGGAGGTATTTAAGATGTAGATAAATTTCAAGCCAAGAAAGAAAAATCATTTTTAAAAAAAGAGGTAAGTAAGTCAACTTGAGTATACAAAACTTTTAGGAAATGTGTTCATTGTTTGAATATGTTCATCTAATGTCATCTCAGCCAGGACCAGAAATAAATTTTCAAAAAGCTAGCAGTCGGGAAGGGTTCAAACACATCCTATGGACAGAAAAAAAAAGAAAAAGAAAAAGAAAAAAGAAAAGAGGAACCAGCTCTACTAAATAGCTTAGAAGAAAAAAAAGAAAGAAAGAAAACCTCTGAGGTAATATACTCCCCCACCATCCAAGGAGAAACTATGTAAAAATCCATAAATGGATTAACGAGCAGAACTGTGGCTGAAGAAAACCAGATTAGCTCTGCCAAAGATGATAGCCGTAAAATGCACCAAGAAAATATCCAACAATAGAAAAGAGAAATTATCTGCTGGTAAAAATTCATGATTCTGAAAGTAGACACCACCAGCCTAATTTAATAATTGTAGGATCCCTGATGGAAGGAAGAAGCAGGATATGGTTGAATCTTTTTCAAAATTTAATTAAAACCAAAATGGCACTTATTCCTTTGCTCCTCCAAGACTCAAGCAGCTTCACAGAATACCAACAGACAAGCCAGGATCAGAGGCCATGACTCACCACATTTTCAGAAGAGGATTTTAAGAATCAAATAAACAGGGTTTAGAATTACAAGGACTAAAGTTCCACGCGCAGCTTCCAGATCTGTCCTGGTCTGTCTCTTTGCTGTGTGCTTCTGAGGCACACTGCACATCCCGTGTGCCTTTTGAGACGGCTGGCCGCCTGCCTGGCCCACGGTGAGCCCTGGGCAAATCTGCACTTACTGGGGCCTTCACTTCTCCCTGGGAAAAAGAGCGTTTTCTCTTCCATGCCCAGGAGGGAAACTTACAAGATCTCTCTCAGACTTCAGGGGAAGCCGGGATTCTAACAAGTAATTTTGGTCTGCTTGATGAGATGTGAACCCCGCTGTTAGATGTTTCTCTTTTTACTACCTGCTGGAAGAAAAGGGGGACCCCATGCTAACTGCAAAATCCCTTTTTGAAAATCTTCTGATTCACATGCTGCTCTTACCATTTGTCCTTAGCAGGCATCAGTCAAAATTCATTAGATTTACTGGATTTGGCAGAAAACAATTCGAAAACTAATTTCAGTTTTGGAAGATGTTCCACACAACCCCAAAGAGGAGAGAAAGGAGAGAAAGTGGCCAGCAAAAATGGTTGTTACTGGAGATGCCAGGGCTTTGCTAGATTTGGTTCTGTTTGGCAAGCTACAGAAACAAGCAATGACAGCTTTTTTGCTGTTGCTGGTTTTTTGGGCCATCTCTTACATCTCAGCTTTCAGTTAAAGAAGTCAGGTTTACTGGGAGATGATCGACCAGTGAAAGAGCTGCGCTGGACACAGGTTCTTGACCTTTGGTGTGCGGTCTCTGAAAAGTACTGAATAGAAACGTCTAGTTTTGCACGAGAAAATTCATGGTAGGAAGACAAGTCATTTTTATCAAAATCCCCACTGGATGTTACAAGTTCTGTTTTGAGTGGTAGGATTTTACTCTTGAAATCTAAAAACAAGTAAATGAAAACAAAAAGCCCCGGGTATGTACATTTCAAAATGAAATTGAATCATCCAAAGAATTTTCTAACTTAGGGAAGAAAGCAAACTCTAGAGTGATCAGTTGAGTTCTTCAAAGTTAATGAATGTCAAGTACTGGCAAGAATGCTAGGAGACAGAGTTCCTCACTTCTTCAATCGGACAGCAACCTAAAATATCTCAAATTTTTCTTATGAATTAGTGAAATCGATTATCCCCTTCTTTCCAAAATTCTGACTAGTTCATTAAACGAGTTCATTAGGAAATCTTTTTTGTAAATTTATATTCTCCCTCCTTTTTCCCCAACTCATTGACTGTTCATTCTTTGTCTTCTACTCCATTACAATTGCTTTTGTCATTTGTTTTCTCTACAGTAGTACTTGCGGTGTATGGACTGGACTGCACGTGGACTGACAGTGTATTAACTGACTGGTTATGAACGACGTGCCAATTTACTCAGGCCAGTTGTAACTCAACGATGATACACGTAGGTGTGAGACAAAGGCATAAGGACTTCTATCGCCTGCCTGCCATAGCTGCTGTCACAGTAGATAATTGCGATACACAAACACACTGTCACAGTATTTTGTAAGTATTTACACTTTGTAGTTTACAAGACATTTTCAGAAAGTGTCTAATTTGAACCTAGGTAATTCTCATCCTCATTTTAGCAAGGGTGAAAATCAGGTTCATATAAATAGAAGTAATAAGCAAAATCAGTTTACAACAGACACCGTCAGTTAACAACAGACACCCTCAGTTAACAACAGACACCCTCAGTTAACAACAGACACCCTCAGTTAACAACAGACACCTCCTGGGCACATATGCTCTTCCCACTCCCAAGCCCAGAGCCGAGCTGCTTCTCTCAGAATGGTGAGTCCTGGAGAAACAGTCTCTGTTCTCCTTGAACGCATGCTCTGTCCCTTAATTTCTGGTGAAGAGGCACTCCTTGGCCCCTGGCACAGTGATTCAGAGGACGCAGAGGCTAGCAGCAGCATGCCCATTGCAAATTCTGTCTGTGCAGCCTTCTGCCCATGTGTCTTGGAGAAGCTACTGCACTTCCGGATTCTCAAGTTTCCTTCCTATAAACAGAAGTCATAACAGAACCCATCTCCTGGAGTTTTAGTCGATACTTAGGGAGTGCTTAGGACAGAGCGTGACATGAATTAAGCTCTATTCAAGTGCTTATTAAATTAAATGATCGCTAAATATCGTAACTTTATGCTACATCGCCCATCTGCCAAGAAACTTCACGAATTAGCTTGTCCTCCATCAGGGGTCCTGGCACTGTTATTCTTCACAGATCACCTACCAAAAACTCGGATTTATAAAGAAGGAACCTAAACTCATGCAAACTTCATACACCAGACGTGTCACCTGAGGCTCTCGACCAGCTCTAACATCAGCACCCTCTTAGCCTTTGGTTGGTCTCATTTTCTAGGCCATTGCCTTTTCCTGTCAACAAGGTCAAGAGCATCTCTTTCAGTTAGATCTTCCCGGCTCTCCTTGCAGAGCCAGAACCTTCTCCCAGGTGTGTCCCAAGACAAGGCGTACTTCGGGGATGAGTACAGAGGGAACAAGGAAGGAAGAGAGGGGTCTACATGATGCCAGTGGGGCCTGCACAGGCATTAGAAGGAAAAGCTGGTTGCCAGATTCACTTCCCCCACCCCTCCAGCGGTTTTTGCCTAAGGCACTCTGAAGTTAGTGATGCTATAAGATGCGTGAGACTGAAAAAGACTCCCCTCCTAGCTACCCAGTAAACTCCTTCTCTGGTGTTTCTCATTTTTTGCCAAATCACTCAGTCATACCAGGATTTTACAATAGCTAAAGTAGCTTTTGTAAACAGGAGGCCATTATTCCCCACATGGTGGAGTGGAAATTTAAACAAAGCAGCAGTGATGGCTGTGGAGTTAACTCAGGAATGCTCTGTAAGCGTGCCACATACATACCTGTTTACAAAGTGAAAGCATCTTATAAAACCCCTCTTACCACTTTTGATGAGAAAATCATTCCTGCCACTTCTCTTAACATCTTCTTGTGGTCAGGCTTTCAATGCACAAATGAGGCAAAAGAGATGGACACTGTGGTTTAGACAAAATTGAAGTTAAGGGCCTCGGTTCCCTGCTTCTCCTGGGAAATGGAGAATGACACCATATGTTGGGGAGGAAGGATACATAAAGCCAAAGATTCCAATCTGGATTTTAGGTTCTCATTTCCTTAAGAGCCGAGTGGGGTTTCGATGCAAGTACTGGGCGTCCATGGGTCCCTAGTAAACATATCTTGCTTCAAATGCCATCTTTTATTGTCCCCAGTGTCTGCACAGTGTCCCATACATAGTAGATGCTCCATAATAGATGGATATTGGTTGACTGGGTGTATAAAGAGTAATAATGGTAAGCTGTCTTTACTCATAATGCTATGGCAGCTATATTAATAAGTTCAATTGCTTATTTTCCCCAGTGATGTCAAATGAAATGGCAAAATAAGATGTGTGTTGATGAATGAACACCTCCCTGGCATAGCATTTAACTGGCTTAAAGGGACAACTGAATGCACAATTAACTGTCTCCTCTATTTTCTATACATATAGGTAATATACCTCAGCATAAATTTTTCCAGTGTAGTATAAATGGAAAGATTCAGAAAAAAAAAATATTAGAAACAAATTTGGATCAAATCAGGAAGCAAATATAAACAGTGCAACTTTATTCACATCCTCCTAGTGAATGAGCCTAGCTTCATGAGTTGATCTGTCTAGTTCCCACAATCTGTTTCTCTCTCCATCCATGAAAATCCATCAATCAACTTCAATCAATATTTTTCAAACAAAAAAGTAGGACTTTGCTAATGGCTGAATCAACTTAGGGCTGTTTAACTTTTTTTTTGTTCCACTAGAGACCAATCTCCAAATTTCAGGTTCAGATCTAACTGGTTTGAAAATCTGATTGATTTCCCCATTATCACTTTTCTGGGACTCCCAAATCTTATCAATGAGCCTGTGAAAAACACCTCATTTGTATAGGTAGGGTAGATTCAATGGATTAATACATTAAAAATCAGGGATCAAAGTGAATATTGCCTTAGATTATTCCTATTTTAATAGACCATGAATAAATAATTTGCATATCAATGCAGTAAACATGCAATGATTCAGATATGATACAGCTTATTAAAACTGACACTGGGACAGAAATAGAGATTGTCAATAGTAATATGGTTTTAATAATAATAACCCAAAATAGAAAATCTATATATGCGGCTTTCTACTAAAAGTTAGTTTTCATAAAATTAGTTTCATAACTAGAATGGTTTTATATATATGGACTGGAAATTTGCAATGTGAGGATACATCATTTTTTGAGATCTTTATGTTTTCTAGACCCTTATTTATATACTTAGACACTATATGTTCACTATTACCATGTGTAACTCAATTGTCATCCAAACTACAATTACAAGGTCATAAAACACCTTTTGTTAATTAAAAAGAGGGTTTAACACTGCACATACCATTCCAAAAAACTGAGTGAAAATCTTTGTTAGTCATGCCAGAGTTTCTGCTGAGCACATGGCAGTACAAGGACACCCCTTGCTAAGAACAGTGAGGGAAGTCAGATAAAACACAAAGCTCTAAGCATGGAGACATCACAAAGCAGCTGAGACAACCAGGAACTGAGTCAAGATGCTGGAGGGAAGGCAATTCGGGAAAGATAAGCCTCCTTCTCTGACCTGTTTTTTTTCACCTGGGGGCATTCGCTGGTTCTTGGCGTGGGGTAAAAGGTCAAAAATCTGAGTGCAGGATTTGGGCCAGGAGAAAAAAAGGGCAGCAGAGCGTTAATCAGTCTCATGGTAATGGACAGACAGAAACTGGGGTTTAGGTCAGCCTTGAAATGAGGGGCCAAGATTCTGGGGGAACAGGATGGGTAAAGAAGCGAATGCAACTTTTGTGATCTTTTCAAAGTCTCTACCAGATTCTCTGGCTGTGAGCCAAGAGGTTAAGAATCCAGGCTGGGACATTCTGAAAATCAGGTAAAGTTTACAGGGCTTAGGAAATAAATACTGTAGTCCTGAACCCACCAAGGAATTGGGGACCCTAATAAACACCCCCATCTCTAGAAGACTACCCTTAGAGACAGGGCAGAGCCATCTTAACATCTAAAACTTGGCTTGGGGCAACTCAGTCCTTGACAGAGGAAGAGAAAATGTACCCCTGCATAACAGAGTTTTGATATATATTTTAAAATTTGTTTATCTCATAATACTTGTAATGTGAATATTTAGATAATTGACTTCAATCTTTTCTTTTACATATGCATTTATATAATATATAACTAGAATATATATACTCATACTAATATAAATATGTAAGTAAATACATATTTCATTGTATTTTAGTATATTACTACATAATAAATATCTAGATGTAAATATTATATTTACTAGAGGATAAAACATATATAATAGTGTTTATGATGATAGCCAAGAAAACACTGAAATCGGTTATCTGAGTATCCATATTAAAAAGCAGAAAAGAGTACACCAAGCTAAATTCAATGGAAATAACAGAAATAAAAAGAGAAAATTCTATGACAAGACTGACAAAGTAAAAGAGACAGAACTATATTATGAATCTCAGAAGTGCAAAAGAGGACATCACAACAAATCCTATGGGTATTAAAAAATATTTTAAAAGACAGAATGCTGTGAACACCTTTGTGCCAAAAATTTGAAAATTTCAATGAAACAGAATCCAAGAAAAACACATTTAAACTATAAACTACAAGAAATAGTGGCTAAGCTGATTAGTCCTATATCCATAAGTAGAGTTTGCTATTAAAATACTACCCAAATGGAAATACGCGGACTGAGAAGTCTTTACCAGTGAGTTCTTCCAACTATGTAAGAAAGAAATAGGCCTATTCTTACACAAATTCTTCCAGATAATGAAAAAAGAATAGACACTCCCCAATGTGTTCAACAGTAATTATACCAGAAAGAAGTCATCAAGAATTTGTGCCCAAGGTCCCCAATAACTTCCTCATAAAACATTAGATCTTGTCAATGACCAGCTGCAAAATTTCCTGACTTCAAGCTTTGCTCATCACTGTTTTTTAAAGTGACTTACAACGATGTTACAGATGGCCAGAACACAGAGCTATTTCCACTGTGAACATTGCTTTCTTTAACAAAGATCTTCAATTAGATAAAATCTCATACCAAAATGACTGGTTTAGTCTTCCCAAAACAGAATGATTGTCCTCAAGCGTAACTACAGTTATGCTTGAGATCCACCTGCCAGGCTTGGCAAAGTTGGCGGTATGTAGGACCATGCATTACATGCCCTTATATTCCTCTTCAGAAGGGAGTACGGTGCTTTTCACATGCAGATACTCAATGAGCTTTCATTAATTCATGGGGAAAAAAACCCACACAATTTGTAGTTTGAGATGAAATTGTAAAAAAAAGTCCATCAAGATTGTTATGTTTGTCGTTCCACTGACAGATGAATGGATTAAGAAGATGTGGTATATATACACAATGAAATACTACTCAGCCATAAAAAAGAACAAAGCAGTGCCATTTGCAGCAACATGGGTGGAACTAGAGACTCTCACACTAAGCAAAGTAAGTCAGAGAGAAAGACAAATACCAAATGATACCACTTATATCTGGAATCTAATATATGGCACAAATGAAGCTATCTACATAAAAAGCAACAAACTCAAGGACATGGAGAACAGACTTGTGGTTGCCAAGGGGGAGGGGGAAGGAGTGGGAGGGACTGGGAGTTTGGGGCTAGTACATGCAAACTATTGCATTTGGAGTGGATAAGCAATGACATCCTGCTGTATAGCACAGGGAACTAAATCTAGCCACTTGTGATGGAACGTGATGGAGGAAAATGTGAGAAAAAGAATGTATATACATGTATGACTGGGTTACTTTGCTGTACAGTAAAAATTGACAGAACATTGTAAATCAACTATAATTTAAAAAAAATGTTTAAAAGATGTTTATGCTTGCTTCTTACCATGTCTAGAAGGAGACTCATATCCCACTGTGATGGCCTGTTACTGTCCTTGTATAAAAGGGCCATAGTAAGAGAGAAGAAAAATTACCTATTATGAAAGTCCTATGAATTCTAAAGAGTGCTTACTACAACATGGAGAACTCCTCTTTGCATTCCTCTTCTCTGGCAAATGCCTGCTGGCTAACATTTTGTTCTGAGGGTTCCAGTTATCAAAAACAAACAAACAAACAAAAAAATACATATATATGTAAACTAAAGAACCCAGTGACTTGACTGAACGTGATTATATCCCTGCCCTCAGATTCAGAAGCTACACTTTACTCATAAGAGAATTTCTGGTAACACTACCTTTGTTGTCATGGACAGAAAAAGCTGGATGGGAAAAATTATTGTAAGTATTACTATTTTGTCTTTTTAGGGCCATATCCGCAGCATATGGAGGTTTCCAGGCTAGGGGTCAAATCCGAGCTGTAGCTGCTGGTCTATACCAACCACAGCAATGCCAGATCCAAGCCACGTCACCGACGTACCCCACAGCTCACAGCAACACCGGATCCTTAACTCACTGAGCGAGACCAGGGATCGAACCTGCATCCTCATGGATACTAGTCAGATTTGTTTCCACTGAGCCATGACGGGAACTCCTGGGTGGGAAAAATTATTAGCCCTTCTCTAGGGAAACAAACCATGATGAGAGCAAGTTTTGTATTTCCAACAGGCAGATAACGTTAACTATCACAATATCTCCAAGTAAAAAGATCTATTCTGTGCTTAGACAGAAAACATCAAATAAATGAAGAGAAGATGGATAAAAGGAAAAAGGCAAGGCATGCGAAAGCCATGGCTTGTACCAGTGCTCCCCAATTTTTCATTTTCAGTGTAATAGTTCATAATCAATGACGGACCATCTACAAGATGTATTGTAAACACCTTTAAACGCACAGGCTTATTTTGATTCATACCTAAACTTCAAGAAACATATATCACTGTGAAATCCTTTAATAAAAATGACAGATAAATGAAAACAAATGGCTTGGCGTTTGTAAAAAAAAAAAAAATGAGGCTTTTCACCTTTACTTTTAATGAGCGAATTGGAAGTTCTGTTCTCCCCTGAAGTTAAATACAGTGTTTTGTTGTAGCAAGTGTTTGCCACCTTTCTCTGTGGCTCTGAAGCAGCCCAAATGTAATTTGAGCTAATTTATGAAATGCACTTTGTAAAAGGATATTTATTGCCTGCAAGATAAATAGTCAAAATATATCAGATTTATGGATATCCAGGGAAAACGGTATTATGGTTGTTTAGAGTGAACCTATGAGCAAAATGAGTATTCAGGGAAGTGAGAGCAGACTGCTGGTACGTGCCTTAAGAAAAACAACAACA
>PVHT021183524.1:29245032-29306759 GCA_004024745.2 Catagonus wagneri
TGTAATTTGAGCTAATTTATGAAATGCACTTTGTAAAAGGATATTTATTGCCTGCAAGATAAATAGTCAAAATATATCAGATTTATGGATATCCAGGGAAAACGGTATTATGGTTGTTTAGAGTGAACCTATGAGCAAAATGAGTATTCAGGGAAGTGAGAGCAGACTGCTGGTACGTGCCTTAAGAAAAACAACAACAAACAGAAAAAGAGCAGGAAAGAGGAACTTGCATACAGTTGTCAATATTTTACAGGGAGATGTTTCACACTGATTGCAATAGAGATCTGAACGCGAATGGTACAGAAACCTTTCCTCTATGAGTGTGCATAACAGAACAAGGATGTGCAATGTCAGGAGATTTGCTTTATTTCAGTTCCCTTGCTTATTAGAAAGAAGCAGAAAAAGAGCATCTGAAGAATTTATAAGGAATAGGCTCTTGAGCATGTCTTCCTAGCCTTATAGAATAAAGGAGGAATCTCACCCAGTTCTCAGAGAAGAGCAGGACAAAGGGACCACTTGGACCTATGGGACATTCATCATAAGGAGGGTCTTATGCATTATCAGTCTGAAGGAAAAATGACAACTTTTGGTCTTAGGGGGTGAAGCAAGGGTAAGTGTATGTGACATGGGGTGACCAAAGCTTTCTTCTCAAGACTACGAGGCCTTCCCAGATCACGAAAATTGATATAAGTCATCAGAAGGGATGTCTAGAGAGCAAAAGATGATGCACAAACCCATAGCTTCATAAACTATACGGAAACAAATTGTACAGGTTGTACCAAACAACTCCAAAAAAAAAAAAAAATCACTGGCAAAGCCTAGCATCACAAAGTAAAACAGTTATTCTTTTTGCCTACATTAAGCAAAGTAGACTAGTCAAAGTAATTAATAGGTAAGTCTTTGGGTCCTGAGGAAATAATATTCAGTAACACTAGTATTTTATTAGAGTACCTATATTCAAACCACAACTGACATTAAAATGAAGGTATCACTTCCTGCTTTTAACTGTCAGGATTCAATTATTTATGGCTGTGATTTCATTAATTGCACTAACATGTCTTGAAACTCTCAGCTCCCAATGCTTATCTACTTTCGGCACTAGCACTGGAAACCTGAGATTTTATGCCCAGTTCTAACACATGTCTCTTTTGTCAGAACAAAACCTTTTGTCAATAGAGATCAATGGAATGTCAGAGCTGACCCAGTCTTGGAAGTTATCTGATTGCTGTTGTTTCATTTAGCCAGGGCAGGAGCTGAGGCACTGAGAATTTAAGCGGGTAAGAGACCTTCCTGTTGTGGAAGACACTCTCCTTAGGTCTCCTGAGGGCCTGCACATGTTCCTGGGTATCTGAGAATGACGAGCTCTGACCACCCTGCCAGGGCTGTTTCACAGGACCGTTTGCTGCGAGAGACCTTGAGGGATGAGGTAGACTCCCCCTTCTGGACAAAGAGTGGGATTGCTTCCTACCTGCTACAAAATGGTGGTGTCCCCCAGCTTGGTGTCCCTCTCCAATAGCACAGCCCCTGAACGTGCAGACATACCTCTACGCCCTCCCCATCACCCCATGGGATGTGGGGGTAACAGACATACCTCTAGGCCCTGCCGCTCGTGCTCTTTGCTGTGCTATGAACGATGAAGTCCTTTGTCTCTGACCCAGGAGTCTCATGTCTTCTGCAACTGTTCACGAGATAACAGCTTATAAGTAGGGTCAAATCAAAACCCAGAACTGAAACCTGGCAGTGGAAGAGAGAAGAAGGAATAGAATTACCATCTCCTGACTTTTACTTCTCTCTTTTCACCCTTAGAAGTAATGCTATACGTTGAAGTCATGAGAAATCAGAGGTTTTAGTATTTGAGGGTGATGAAAGGGATAAATAATTGACAAATTTGTTTCCTAGATAGTTTTATAAAGAATTTAGAAAGAAATCCTCAACTGGGAAAATGCTGATCTGCAGGGTGGGCACCCTCTTCACTACTTAGCTTAGTTTCCACTAACCCCACCCATTTCACACACGAAGGAATATATTTAATATATTTTTCACCTTTACATTTTAAAATTTTAATTTACTCTTAAAAGTTCTATTTGGTTCATTGTCCAACTTGTTTTATCTGATTCTATAATATTTATAGTGTTTATACCTATAAACATTTTTAATATTCTTATGTGCTTCCTTTGAGATTTCTCTATTATCTGTGGTTCCAAGAATACGTATTTTCCTATTGTTTGCATTGGGTTTTAGTTTTCATTTGGGTTTTAGTTTTAGTTTAGAGTTTTGGTTTGTTGGCCATATTACTGAACCTCTTCACCTGTACCCACGATGGGTGTGAAGTTTCAGTTTCTCACAGGGGGCTCTGTTTCCATCAATGGCTAAAGGTGAGGCTATGGCTCTCCAGAGACTTTTCTAGACATTAGATTGGGTGTTTGAGCCAAGTTAAAAGATAATACAGCCCTTTCTAGTTCCACAGAGTGGCCTAGATCCTGGCCTTCATTGGTATTAAAATCCAAACACTTAAGAAAAACACCCAGCTTGATACTCCTGAAGCATCCTACCCAAACTATGGCTCAGTTCTTTGACCCTGAATTTCCTTTTCATTTCTGGCAACCCACAATTGCCCTTTCTTTTTTTTGAAACAGGCAATTTTTTTTTTTTTAACCAGGGCCTACCTTATCCAGAATCCCTCTATATTGGGGGGTAAAAGGTACCCTCCCACTCAGCTTTGTCTGCCATAGGGCACCGAAAGTGAGGCCTTTTACTTGAACAACATTGTGGATTTTGCTCGTAAAAACCAGTTCTTGCAACAAAGTCAAGTTATATTCTAACAACAAAACGGCAGTGGGAAGCATTTTCATCTGCCATATTCCATAGGCAGATAATTGCTAATATACTTCTAGGAGCTAAACTACCTTAATAATAAAGTTATCAGACAGAACCCACGATTAATCCTCAAAAGGCATAAAAATCCTACCCATTAAGGTGTCCAGCGGCTATATCAGATAATATAGTCCTGGATGGACAGTGTGTTAAATATTTGATGATATGGGGGGGGGGTTCTGCGTATGTGAGAAAGAGGGGGGTTTTGGTTTTGTTTTCATTTTTATTTTTAAGGTTTGTTTGTTTTTTGAATCAACACCCTTTTCCCTGGATGTTTTTTTCACAGTCACCCTTGGTTCACTGAGAATTTTTCATTAAAACAAGTGATAGTTTTTCTTTGTTTTTTCCTCTTAGCCCAAGAATGAAATTGGACTGCAGATCAAAGACCATGGCAAAAAATTCCTGACACTGGAACTGTCTTCCCAGGCATCCCTGCACCTCATCCTCTTCCACACATTCCATATAAAGAGACTGTTTCATTTTCCACCTGGCAACGCTTAAATCGTTTTATTTTTCCTCATTAAAACCACCACGCCTCTTCATTTAACTCATGTTTTAGTATCTTGATTCAGCAGGATCGTAAAAACTTTTATTTTTGTTGCCGCCGCTTCTTTTTGCCGCAGGGAGAAGTAAAAGAGAAACAAGTTAAAGAATATACCGTCAACCCTTTTAAAAATATATAACTAGATTTCTAAAGGAATGAAAAAATATGGTCCTAGTGGGGAAACACTGCAGTCAAATCTATATTTAACTTGAAATAACATAACTTTTGTGGGTGTGTTTGACATTCCCTCATACCTGCTACAACCCCTGTGAGTCCTCAGTAAATATTAATTATGGATAATTGACAATTCCTTTCTTCTAATGGAAGCTGCGGAACCAATTTTCTAGTTTCCATTTTGTGCCAGTGCAGCAAAGTGCAGCCTTTGACAAAGGTCTCTCCTCTCTGCCTTGGAATGTACACATGATCCTCCTATGACAAATGAGTGTGCATTTTTTTGTTTTTTTCCTGGGGCCTCAAAAGGAAATCCAGTCTCTACACAAAATCAAAACCTAAAGCAAACAAACAAGTAAACCTCATTTCTGTCTATTTTTTTAAGAAAAAGGAATTAAGCCATTCCATGTTCCAAACATACTTTCCATTTTACAAGAAGTTCTTCTGATGTGAATGCCTTTTATTGACTATCCTGTAAATGGCTTAAATAGTTACAATCCCCTAATTAGGAGAATTTAATGGTGGTGGCAAATGCCACTAGAGTGCTTTAGTCTGTTTCCTGCCAATCCTGATCAATCTGTTATGGTTGCTGTAAATCTAACTGCTTAGCAATCACTGAATAACGTGACCTCATGGCCTCAGCTCACTTGAGGAGTTTATTTTGCATTGGACTTGGATGCAGCTTTAAAATCTGACACAAACACAAATGTGCATATTTGTCTATATATATATATATATATACAAATAAACACACACACACTATATGTATAATATATATACACTATATCATATATATGATACTACATATAAGTACTTTCATAATTTTTCCAAATTAAATTTAGCTCTAGAATAGACAGAAAACTATTGAATGGTTTCCACTATGATTGTTTTTATAAATAAAACTTTCACAGAAATATTTAAATCACGATGATTTTTTAAAAGACTTAATGTATTGACAAGTTTTCAGAAACATACCGGTTTTCTTAAGCAAGGCTCACCTCTCTTTGCTTTCTTCATGATAAACTGCTTACCTACCTACAGTTTCTGGTAGCTACCATGTAATGTTAGACATGTAGATTGCTTTTATGTGGGTTCATCATTTCAGATGGAATTTGTGTTCGTAAATCCAAATCTCATAGCAAGAGTTTAGGTAGTTCCGTCTAAATTGCCCAGTCGGAGCTATTCAAACGTGCCCAAGTCACACACTTTCAATACGTGATATGAAGGAATACCACTAGCTCACCACGTCAGGTGAGAGTAAGACCAAGAAGAAGGTCCCTCCACTGTCGCCTCACGGTCAGGAACTGGGGAGAGTCAGCTCACCTGTCATCTATGAAAATTCACCGTTTAGCCAGGCACTCATGCTGCCTGTTCATCCCACTCAAAAGACAATGCCCAACTGACAAACTTTCCTCCCCCAGATAATATGAGTAAGAATTGCCAACATCCACAAAGACCTTACTACGTGCCAAGCGCTATTCTAAACACTTGACACATTCCATCTCCTTGAATCCTCATCACAATCTTGGGAAGCAGGTACCACTATTTTTTCTAAGGTGTGGAGGTGAGGAAATTGAGGCACCAAGATGAATGATAAAGTACCTTGATGAAGAGCACAGAGCTTGCTAGTGGCAAAGCCAGTTTAGAAGAACATTCCATTTGTGCTTTTCAGTTACATTAAATATGGTGTAGTAGGAGAGTGTTGTGAACTGCATACCACGTATTACATAGCCAAGCTCAGGGTTGGGAGCAACTTAAGACGGTCTAGAGTGAGAAAAGTGCTGGGCCAGGAATCAGTCGAGCTTGACTCCAGCATCAATTTCAGCCTCATCTCTAACCAGTATTTGACCTTGAACAAGTCACTTAACTCCTTAAGCCCAAATTCCCGATCCTTAGAAGGAGAAATTAGATGTTCTCTCAGGTCCTTTTCAACCTCCAATGTATGTCTCTATGATTAATGGCTGAATGAAATGTCACAGTGATCTAATAACTTGTGTGTGCATTGGCCATGTTAATATTAAAAATATTAAAGTGACTGTTTCTGTCTTCCAAATACAAATTGGCCACAATTTTCTCAGTTCAACAGGACTCAAAAAAAGATCCTGGTTTCCAAAGTTCTAAGTCTTTGGTTCTTTGGTGTGTGTGTGTGTGTGTATGTGTGTGTGTGTGTGTGTGTGTATGTATAAATATAATTGAACCAACTCAAGTTCTTTGACAAAAAACATGCAAGTGAACACTACCCAGGTTTTTATAGCTCCAGTTTTTGCATTAATTCGTCTTAAGAAAAAGACAATCTGACACCTCCAAAATGCATGACCAATTCAGGGAATGGACACTTCAGAACTAGAGACGAACTGTGGACTTATCATCTTTTTCAAAATGTCCTTGTTTTTCTTAGAGGACAATTTCCTTGTTTCCTCATTTGCACATATTCTCCCACTAAACTAGTGATTGCCCTATTCTAAAAACCGAAGCACTTTCAAAAACTCACCAACCCAAAATGTATGAAAAACCAGTATTCTTTTTCTTTTGCACCAGTCTTTTTCAAAAGTTTAACTTCCATTGTCGCAAGTGAAGGTAATCAATCAGCCTATTTTTCCCTTTATTTTGAATTAAATTTGTCTCATTGCTTATTATTATCTCACCTGCACCAAAACTTCAGTTTTTCACCAAGTGTAAGGTATATATGGTTTATAGGGTTAGAGATATAAACACTGCTCAGAGAACCAAAAAGGAGATCCCTCTGAGTGGAAGAAGTGAAGCCAAATAAAAGGAAATATGTGGATTGTTTTAAACCTTCTTACCTTAATTTCAGAAACTATCAAGAGCCACCAAGAATGCAGAAGTGCCAGAGAGTGGTGTAACAAGAGAGAGAAGATGCTGAGAGGAAGAAATAAGTACAGGCAGCTCACTGCAAACCCTTGGTGAGGCGGTCTTTCTGGAGAAAAGAATGAAGGTCTTGCAAGCACACATTCAGTCAAGCCCATAGTTGTGATTGTCATGGAGCTACAAGACATCAAGTACGATCCCAGGATTTGATGAGTTCAAATGTAGTGACAGGCACCTACAAGGGCTTATTCCGCTGTGGGTTTATATAAATCACCCTTCCTGGGGGGATGGGGTAGAAGGGCAGGTCAGGAAAGACTCCACTCCACTTAGGTTGAATCTTAAAATGAGTAGGATTTGCTTCATTCTGTCTCTCTTCAACCCAAGGAAACACAAGGAGGCATACGGATATTTGCAGCTTGGATTGGTAAGAATGGAGGCTGTGGGAGCAAGAAGGAGAGGGGATGGTGTCTGAGGATGAGTGGAGAAGCACTCTGAATATCTTGCTAAAGGATTGCTCCTTGAACATCAGGCAGAGCTGAAGATGAGGGAAAGGTGAAAAGAGTTACAATGTACTTATTTCACACACTCTATGGACTCCAAGGCACAGATCAGGGTGCACATTTGGCATTCAGTGAATAATTGTCAAATTGTATTGAGGACTGTACTACTGGCTCATCAATAAAGAGGTGTTATCACAAAAAGATGTCCATTGATGAGGTATTAGCAATAATAGTGTCATTTATTTAGTACCTTTCTCTCAAATGTCAGGCACTTTGCATACGTTATCTATTATCTCCAATCTATGCAACAATCCAATAATAAGATTGTTGTTGTTGCCTACAAGTTACACATGAAGAAGCTGGATTTATAGTGGTGATGTGACCTCCTAAGGGCGAACAGCAAATGAGCTGCAAAGCCTAGATTTGATTGCTGGTTTCTGATGCTCATACCTATGTGTTTCCCGCTCTGCTATTCAGTTCCTCCAGGTGCACTGACGATTTGGGTAAATCTATTCAAAATATTTACCTCCCCTCTGACTCCAGTCCACACTTTGTCCCTTAACTGTGATGTGAACAAGCTGAGTGCAACAAGGACAGCTTGGGGTGGAAATGAAATATGGGATGGTGAACACAGGGAAAGTAATTGACCCCTGTGGGGATCAGAACTGTAACTTTGTTCTCCAAATAGTGAAAACAGCAAATGGAAACAGATGCTGTGAGACAGAATACAAACTCAGAGAGGATAGAGGAGAGTGAGGAAGACGAGAGCTGTTGGTGCCAACACGTGGCAATAATGGTGACGGGGCTCCAGGAGACTGAAAGCCATCACGACGACGTGTGTGTGACCCTCCAGTTTTGCCAAGGAAAGTATACACCTGAGTGACAATACACTACCAGAGAGGGACTGGGGATTGGGAATAGAAAGATCCTGACTTCAATTTAAGAGGAAACAAAGCCATGGAGCCCTCTATGTGTTTCCAGTTTCCAGAGAAACCATGGAATGCCATGTGCTCCAAAGTTACTCCTCATCCCAAGCCATATGCAGTCTAATCCATGTGTTTGTTAAATGCATTTACTGTGGCTTCTTCAAGGTAAGAGGGGCACTCTTTCAGTTGCTATCAAGTGATGCTTTCAGTCTTACAGTAGATAGAAAGAAAGATTTGGGATAAATCATTGCCGTATTTGGAAAAGTGAGAGGATATGAGAAAGAACTAAAAACATTTAGTCAAGAAAAAGTTTGTTACCTGGATAATTACCTATTCTTTTTAATTTTTTCCTCCCCATGACAAATGGGAGAATAAACCTGAAATAAAGAAGCAAAACAGAAAACAAAACAAACAAAAAAGCTCTCTAAATGCGGCTCAAGCAGAAAATCTCAGGAAATTGTCAAGTCTCAATCACAACTTCAATACTTTTTTTTAAAAAAAGAACATTAACTTTTTTCATTTTTTTACCAATGGGTTTTACTAAAAATGTAAAAAAACAAAAAAGTCCGCAAAAGAAACAAAATGTATCTCCAAAGATGAATTATTTTGATACCACTTTACTACTTGGAAAGATATTATTTGTCTGAGATTTTACTTTGGCATAGGTACATTATTTTATTCGATTTTTTAATGTCATACAATAAATTCCATTCTCAGGGAGTGGTTTTACTGCTCTGTAGAAATATTGTCAATATAGAAACACGTGTTAGAGCTTGCTGGAAGATTAAAAGTCATCTAAGTTCATTCTTTTGCATTTTACTGATGAAAAAAGTAGTCCTGGGAGATTGTGATTTATGTGCTGTCATGCTGGCTGTTAGTGGCAGGAACGATGCTGGGCCCCATGTGTACCGAACCCACGCCCAATGCTCTGCCCACTACACCATTTGCTAACAATTTTGAACTTTAGAGAAACTGTACTCATGAAAGAACGCCTGATAGGGGTATACCTATTACCAACCCCTTTCTGAAAGCCAAGAACTTGACCTCCAAATATTCATGTGACATCTACAAAAGAGCGGATTATTTGTAGGAACCAATGAGTGAAGTTTATACTTCTAGAAATACTATTTAGGAAATACATACTTCAAAAAATATCTGATTTTCTCATCTTTTTGCCTAGGAAATATCTTTTCACAGCTCTACCCGTAACCCTTTAATACAACCATGTGGCCATAAGCCCACTACACCTATGACCTAAGAATGTATAGCTCCCGATTTTGAACACAAAACAAATTAATCCAATTAGAAATCTCATTCAATATTTTTTTAAACCTAAAAAGTCAAAGGTTGAGTTTTCCTCTCTATATCCTGATTAGAGTTCAAAAGGGAAGAATGCTGAGAACTGAACATCTCCTTACCAAAAAAATTGAATTTCCGAGTCAAAAGGAAATACATTAAAAACGTTCCAACGGATTTACCCAAAGCAAAGGCAACTAGTACTTTTACTAGGTCAGAGAGCCTTAAATGTTAAACTTTGAGGCCAGTCCACATCCCTGGCTCTGTATCTGCTGAGCTCTCCTCCTTCTACCAGCAGGAGAAAACAGCTATGAGTGTTTGAGTTTTAGTGGGGCTGACTGGGGAATCCTGAGTTCTACATTTAACAGTGGAGAACAGAAGACAGGAGAAAAGAAGAGATCTGATAGCTCCAGTTCCTTCTGCTTCCATTCCCTTCGGCTGCCATTTACCTCCATGCCCCTGCTGATCCCTCTCCCTAGAATACACGCTCTTAACTTCTCGTCTTTTTCAGTTCAGCTCAAAACACATATTAGCTTCAAAGCCTTCTCTGATCTGTCTACTTTTCCTTTCTAAGAGTGGGACCAGGCTAGCAGTGGCCTCAGGAATAAGGTCTCACCTGAGAAAACAAGAAAGAGGAAGATGGAGCTCCTGTTGTGGCTGGGTGGGTTCAGGACCCAACTAGTACCCACGAGGATGTGGGTTTGATCCCAGGTCTCACTCAGTGGGTTAAGAATCCAGTGCTGCCACAAGCTGTGGTATAGGTCGCAGATGCAGCTCTGATCCACATTGCTGTGGCTGTGGCCTAGGCCAGCAGCTGCTGCAGCTCCGATTAAACCCCTTAGCCCAGGAACTTCCATGTCCCACAGGTGCAGCTGTAAAAAGAAAAAAAAAAAAAAAAAAAGAAAAGAAAGAAAGAGGAAGAAAAAAGATCTGATCCAAAGTTGGTTTCAGAACCTCTATTCCATACATCTCAGAAAAACATGTCCCTTTTTTTCACAGCCTCATGCGAGAGAAGCTCCAGATACAGATGCATAACCATACCCATACCAATATCAACAGGCCACAAGAGTCCACTCCAAGGTTTAATGGTTTGCTAAACCCTCCGTTGCTTGTGTTGGTGGATTAAGAATTTTTTCACCAGCAATGTCATAATTAGCCCACAGAGTAATCTGAATGTCAGCAACCAGAGTTCATGACCTGATATCTGTGCCCTCTCATGAGTCACTAAAAGTTCAGGTAATACAACACCTGACAGGCAGTAAACATTCTCAGGAAACATCTAAGTATCATCCAACCATTGAATGTGTAAGCAATCTGTTTGTTTTGAATTAAAGAAAAACTTCCCTTGAGTCATTCCTCATAAACAGAATAGCAGACATTAAAGGAAACTATGAATAATTTGCTTTGACTTGGAAAGGACATTGAGAAAAGGCCAAAGAGTTTTTATTTTTTTTCCCTTTAATTGATGTTCCAAGTTGATTTGAAACAGGCCAACTGCTTTCATGCTTAAATGTTAATAGACTGGTGCTCTACTCTTTTGAATCAAAATAATCCAACTGGTCTACCAGCCTCCTAAGCGACTCATAAACCTTGGATATCATATAGTTCAATCTGTCATTCAAAGAATAAACCTAGTCTATAGGATAAATGGCCCTCAAGCTTTTGTGTGACTATCATGAATAAACAGAAGTTTACTCCATCCCAAGTTAACTTACTTTATTGTTGGTTGAAGCAAACTGTTAGAAAGTTCAGAAAATTGTCATATATTACATCAAAATATAATTCCTTCTAGTACCCACAAAAATATAATTCCTTCTATAATACCCACACATTGACCCCAGGTAAACTCTCTGGAGACTATTATCCAAAATATGTCTAAATCCTTTCCATGATAGGTTTTCAAATATTTGAAGATAAGTCTCACTCTCTAAAGAAATCTCTTCTCAAAAAAAAAAAAAAGTGTCATTTTAGACCATACTTGATGATATTATCCAGAACTTTCAATAACACATTACTCTTTCTTTGTCCGGCAATAATTTGTAAAATACTGCACCAAAAATGTAACACAATTCTCTAATACTGTGTGCTTTAATCCTTTAATCCATGTAACAGCACTTAAAAGAATGCCTGATACTTCATGAGCACTCAATAAATGTTTTCTCTCTTTTAGTTCCACCAATTTGGAAATAGGCACTGCTTTAGGAATTGGGACTAGAGTAGTAAACAAAATAAAATCCTTATTCCTTGCAACTTATTCTTGTTTATTATTTGACTTATTGGAACATTGGTTCAAATAAACCCAGTGCTGTTTAAAATGTAGTTTAGAGTTACAGGGTCAGACAGCAGAAGACCAGTACTCAGCTGGATATTTTTCAGACAGATGATCATTCATAAACTTGAGATCATTTTAATTTCCTATGTCTTACAGTTGTTGGAAGATAAATGAGATAAAAACCTCTTCAGGTTGTAAACACCTAGAATAATTCATAAAGTGTTCCACTATCTGGTTCTGATCTTTTTTCCAGATTTAAATCTCAGCTTTTTCCTTTTGTTTCCTAATTGCTACTGAATTTTTCCAACATTCCCTCTGTTTGCATGACTCTATACACTTGCCAGTTCCTCTCCTAGAATGTACTTCCCTAATTTCTCCTCCTGGACAATTCTTCATCTTTTTCAGTTCAGCTCAAAACACGTATTAGATTCAAAGCCTTCTTGGCTCTATCTGCATTTCCCCACAAAAAATTTGTAGCTTCTTTCCCTGTGTCTACAGTCTTTTTTTAATATTTCAATGATAATACTGGTCTTCTCAGATCATAATTATTCCTTCATTTATCTGTCTATCATAGTGGAAAATAAGTTTCTTGAAGGCAAAAACAATGTCTTATTCATTATTTTAATTTGGAAGCTTGGAAAAATGAAAAGCTGTTAAGTACACAGTAGTGTTCATGAGAGGATTTGAATTATAAATTAACAATATAAATATCAGGTATTATTTATAACAGGCATTATTATATAAACACATATTATTTCTTGAGTCGAACATTTTATTCTACATGTCCATAAAGGTGATTTTAAGTGCATATATTTGACAGCATTAATATAGGAAAAAAATGAGTATTGGCTAAAAAAAGATCAATTTTATATTTAAGTCTATGTATTAATAATAGTATCACTCCTATTATTATCATAGTTTAAATAGTTTCAATTAAAAAGTATTTACTATAATCCAAAGATATACTCTAAAATGTTTTAGTAATCTAACCATATGCCCAGAGTAAATTTTTATAATAAATTTAAATACTACTTATGTGCTGCTTATGAGCTCCAAAAGAAAAACATACATTGGTTGTTCCAATATTTTGTACCTATTTTAAATTCCGTTAGTGTATTTACTTCATTGTAAGTATATTTGAGGGTACCTATGCATTTTGCTTTTGCCTTTGGTTGTGTGGTTTTGATGTCAACCACTTCTCTGCAAAGCACCAGTATACTAAGTTCTAAAGTCATGATCCCAGTATGGGTTATTCCCTTTTAATCCTGTTTTCAGTCTCTAGGCGTACAGCAGTACTTTTAATAAAGAATTACAGAGAAAGAAAATACCAATGATTAGAATTAAAGTGAATAGCAGGAAATACAGTATATAGATACCTAGATACGTCTAATTAAATATCACCATTTAAACATTTTAGCTAAATTTCTTTTTTTTGTCTTTTTGCCTTTTTTTAATGTAGAGCCGCACCCGTGGCATATGGAGGTTCCCAGGCTAGGGGTCTAACAGGAGCTGTAGCCGCCGGCCTTCGCCACAGCCACAGCAACGCGGGATCTGAGCCGTGTCTGCAACCTACACCACAGCTCACGGCAACGCTGGACCCTTAACCCACTGAGCGAGGCCAGGGATCGAACCCGGAACCTCATGGTTCTTAGTCAGATTCGTTAACCACTGAGCCACGAAGGGAACTCCTTGGCTAAATTTCTAATGACAGTATTCTTTATTGTAGTAAATACTCAAACTGAGCAGAAACATGATCAAAAAATTCAAAATGCCAAGATATTTATCAATTATTACTTTTAATTAATTTTATTATCAATAGGAAGGACCACACAGAAAAAGCGTAAATGATAAAAAAAAATCTTGAAAGGTAAAGACACTCATTGAAAGAATACAGCCTAATAACCAAAACATGCTATTGACCATAGCTGCGAAGGAAAGAGGAGAAAATAGTCAGGTCAATACGGTTTTGACCTCCACGCTTACCGAATGAAATCTTCATGTATAAACAAGGTGACACGGGATTTCTTTGTCCCCAAAAATACGGAGCTAATTCAATGCCCCGAGATATCCGCAAGGCCTTTGGGTGAAGCAAACCCTCAACACATAATTAATTAAATGCACTTTGACCATCTGCTTTTCTTGATAACACAGGTAAGACTTCTCTGCTAATGTTTGCCTCCAGCTCAGGTTCCTTCTGGCAAAATATTACTGTGGTTTTAGTTCCCCTGGCAGATCCCAGCTCATGCCCTTTTCCACTGATTTCCTGCAGGTTAATGGGACCCTCAAAGCCAGGTGGTGAGGTTCACAGTCCCTCTGGACTCTCATCCCAGAGTTCTCTCAAGGCAAATGACCAATTCTGAATTTTCCATGTAGCAGGTTGATGCTGTCACTTAGGAAAAATATATATTTGGTTGTCACCCCAATTCCTAGCACAGAGCTCCTTAGGAATTTCCTAAGTGATGAGAGAGATCAAGGTGTCTTTTGTTATGTTAATGAGGTGACTTTTGAAAGGATGAAGGGCCCGTTGCCTGGAGAACTTACATTGTAATTAGAGGGTTAGAACTTTCAGCCCCATCTCCCTGACTTCAGGAGCGGGCAGAGGGTTGGAGGTTGAATCTATCACCGGTGGCCAACGGTTTAATCAATGATCCTTATGTAATGACATCTCCATTAAAAACCAAAAGACAGGGTTCACAGAGCTTCCAGGCTGGTGAACACACAGATGTGCCGGGAGAGTGGTGCACTAGTGGAGAGCACAGAAGCTCAGCACCCCTTCCCAAATACCATGCTCTATGCATCTCTTCACCTGACTGTTGGTTCCTATTCTTTAACATCCTTTGTAACAATTGGGTAATTCAGAGAGCAAGTAGGCTTCCTCTGAGTTCCGTGAGCCACTCTGGCAAATTAATCTTCTCTAAGGAGTGGGTTGTGGGAACCTCTGGGTTTTACCTGGTCAGTCAGAAGCACAGGTAACCACCTGAACTTAAACCTGGTGTCTGAGTTCCAAGGAGGGGGTCGTGGGAATTTCCAATCTGTAGCCCACTGGTCAGAAGCACAGGTGACACCCAAGCTTTTGACTGTCACCTCCAGGTAGATTGTGTCATTATTGAGTTGTTTGTTGGTTGGGGGAAATCCCCACTCCACAGATTGGAATTGGTGACCAGAATTTTAGTAAGTAAAAGCCAACATGTTGCTACCTCCTTGTGCCACTTGAAGCCGGAGACAATACCAGGAAGGTATAAATAGAGAATGCTAAAGGGAAGCCCCTATGTATGTATTTGTGGCTGGCTTTGTACATGTGGATCTATTTTGCTTCAAGGCCATGTAACAAAAATAAAAACCCTAGGGAAACTATTAACAAAGTAGCATTTTCAAAGCTGGAGAATGTAAATTTATCTTAGAAAGAGAAGGGCCTAGAAGTGTTAAGGATAAAATACAAACCTTATACTTGAGTAAACAGGTCAACTAGGACTTGAATTTTCCTTAAGTTGACAGCTTTAGAAGGCTAAATAGCGCTATAAACTAGGTTTACATCACTGTGTGATGGTTAATTTTGTGTTAACCTGACTGGGCCACGAGGTGACCAGATATGTCCTGGGCAGTGTTCTGACGGCTAGTGAGAGCATTTCTGGATGAAGTTAATATTTGTATATGCAGACTGTTCTGGATGAAATTGACATGTTAATAGGCAGACCTTGTCTGGATGAAACTGACAAGTGGATAGGCAGACAGAGTAAAGCCACTGGCCTCTCTGATGCGGGTGATCTCATCCAATCAGTTGAAGGGCTAACAGAACCAAACGCTGATCTTCCCCTTTGTAAGCAGAAACTTCCTGACTGCTCTGAGCTGGGACACTGGTCTTTTCCTACCTTTAGACTCAAACAGAAACATGGGCTCTTCCTTGGTGTCAAAGCTTTCAGACTAGAACCTACCCATGCTGTTGTAGATCTTAGGACTTCTCAGCCTCTATAATCATGTAGGCCAATTTCTTATAATAAATTTGTATCTAGGAGTTCCCATTGTGGCTCAGTGGTAATGAACCTGACCAGTATCCATGAGGATCCAGGTTCAATCCCTGGCCTTACTCAGTGGGTTAAGGATCTGGCGTTGCTGTGAGCTGTGGAGGTCGCAGATGCAGCTTGGATCCCTCGTTGCTGTGGCAGCTGTAGCTCTGATTCGACCCCTAGCCTGGGAGCTTCCATATGCTGCAGGTCCAGCCCTAAAAAGCAAAGAAATAATAAAATAAATAAATTTTTTAAAAATTTGTATACATCTATCTTTATCTCTTAATGGTTCTGTCTGGAGAACCCCAATACTAAGACAATAAGTGTCAAGGATCACTATTTAAACTTTCTAGCCATTAGTTTCCTTACGTAAAATAAGGGGTTTTCATTAGTTTTGAGCTTCTTTTCAGTCATAACCCTATTTTACACTTGTATAGTTCTATGACTAGTCAAATGATCGTATTTCTCTGGTTTTTACTGAATGAGGACTTAGCATGTCCCAACACTAAGCTGGAGGGTATTCTTGCGTATTTACTAATTCCTTTTACCAGAATTTGAGGTACTGTTATTCCTTATTTTTACAGGTGAAAATAGAGAGACCTTCAACAATCTGACCAAGATCTCAAAGCTTATAAATAAATGGCAGAGCCAAGAGAAGAACCCAGACATATTGATCTTTTTCTAGGTTAATTTAATTTTAATTAACTAATTTAAATTAACTTTTCTGTTAAATAAAGCAAAATGTAAAAACAACTTGAGAATGTAAAAAAAAAAAGTGGTGGAGTCAGGAATGAACTTTTTGGGACAACTGATTGGGACAACCGCTGGAAATTTACTTCTCCGCCTCATAAACATAAGTTCTGGTCACAGAACACCTTCCTGGGAAGCTTTCAGTTTTCTGAAGGTAACTACTCTTTTCATGCCCAAACACTGTAATCCTTCAAGCTCTGACACCCCCATTCTCACATGATGAAAAGAAGCTCTGCCTAATAAAAGGAAGAGATTTATATGACTTCAGACAAATACTTTATTTTCATGCCTTTCTCCAAAAACTCACTGATAAAAATTAGTGTTCCTATTTCCCTGACTTCATTTGGTATGCATTTTTTTAAGCAGATTTATCTAGCAGATTTTTTGGTTTAGAATATTATTAGCATTCGCCATATTTTTGGATTTTTTTTTTTTTTTTTGTCTTTTTAGGGCCGCACCTGCAACATACAGAGGTTCCCAGGCTAGGGGTTGAATCGCAGCTGTAGCCACCGGCCTACCCCACAGCCACAGCAACGTGGGATCTGAGCCATGTCTGCGACCTACACCACAGGTCATGGCAACGCTGGATCCTTAACCCACTGAGCGAGGCCAGGGATTGAACCTGCGCCCTCAGGGATACTAGACAGATTCATTTCCACAGTGCCACAATGGGAACTCCATATTTTTGGATTATTTTGCGAAGCGAGAAGAAAGTAATTTTGTTGGAAACTATGCCTACACTCATCAATAGCTATGTGACAATAATGGCTAATATTTATTGTCGCAGGCTTACTACAACAGCTAATGGTTACTGTGTGCCAGGCTCTATGAAGTTTGTGTATTTCTTTCTTTCTTTATCTTCTTTCTTTCTTTCTTTCTCCCTCCCTTCTTTCCTTCCTTCCTTCCTTCCTTCCTATAAATGTTATTGGTGTGTAAGTGATTTACAATGCTATGCTAGTTTCAGCTGTACAACAAAGTAAATCAGCCATACATAAAGACATATATCCCTTCTTTTCAGATTCTTTCCCTATATAGGCTATCAGGGCGTATTGGTCTGTGTCACCAATTTTGTATATAGTAGTGTATATATGACAGTTCCAACCCCCCAGTTTATTCCTTCCCCAGCATTTCCCCTTTGGTAACCCTAACTTTGGTTTCAAAATCTTGGAGTCTGTTTCTGTACTGTGAACAAGTTCTTTGAAATATTTATTAGATTCCACATATTAGTGATCTCACGGGATATTTGCCTTTGTCTGACCTGAGGTAAGCTCTTTAATATTTCCATTTTACAGCTGGGAAAGACGGAGCTTAGAGAGGTTAAATAATGACTATAACATCACACAAGAGCTGAACTGTAACTAGTTTAGAAATGACACCTGAAATTCAAGAGATAGTTTTTATGTAAGCCCATGAAGCATAAAAATGACTGATTTTATGATTCTCTGAGAGTGTGCCCTTTTAAATTCTATAATTACTGCCTGTGGAGCATGGATCCTCTTAGAAGTATTGACTTCTTTTCTATTAAGTCAAATATTGAGCAAATCAATGTCTTTAGCTATTCTTTCCCTGATTAAAATATACTTTCTTATTATAAAGTGTTCTAAGGGGTTCAAATTTAGGGAACTAATCACAGATACCAAATCCTGCATCTGCTAAGAACCTGTACTAGAAAAGAAGCCCAAATCAGTTTCAACCCTCTCCTGTTTTCCACGATTTCTTACGAATTCTGAGTAGACTTCATTATTTGATAAGCCACGCAGAATGGTAAGTATCTTTTCCAACAGACTGAGAAGTTCTCCCATGTAATCCTTTCCTTTTCAGCTTGGAAATCCCCTCACTCCCAGCCTCTGATTTTTAAGGGGTTTGAGACAGAAAGGAAAGCAAAGATTAGGTAAAAACCTGAAGCACGGACAACCTTTTGTGCTTATCAAAGCTTCTACTTCTACATTGAAACTGGACGGGTTTCCTGGAAGGGAGGAGCAGGAGGGAGGCGCTCACGCTGCCAGGGGCACAGACGTGCCAGGATGGCCAAGTGGGCAGTGTGCTTGGCTCTGGGTGTTTGTGCACCAACACCCCTACCTTGCTTCTGAGCAGGGGCGGCAGCCTCACTTCAAAGGAAGCACTTAACAGCTGCACCTGTGGGTTGCCAGCGCCTTCCAGGGTGGGTTCCTGGCTGCCAGACAAAACTCTGACGGAAGGTTTGTTTCATACATGCTTCCAAGTCAGAAAGCCATTTTTACTGGGCTGGTTTCAAGCAAATCGCTGCCAAGCCTTAAATTCCTCATCTCACACTGCCACCTACTGTCTCATGCCTGGCGCTCTGAAGAAAGGACCCACGAGGCGCCTGGAGAGGCCTGAGCATTATTCCTGAATGCTCTTTTCAGAGTCTGATTTCAGTGCTAATCGAGAATGATAATTTCTATGGCCACCAACAACACAGCTTTTCACTCTGCAGACTTATATAAAATGCACGTGAATCAAAACTACGCTGTCTGACCTCATGTGGGGGAAGAAGAAAGTTATCTTATTTTAAAATAATTCAAACCACCAAATAATAGGGACAATGGGCCCCAAAGATCTTGACTGAGAAAAATTGCCTCTTTGTTTTAATTGGACAAACAAAGCTGTCCGGAACTGGCTGGACTATGTTAGCATAAATGCGGCCCTCCAGGTCTAGCCATGCTATAGACCTGGGCAGCTACTTAGAGTCTTTACAAATAAAAGGCCAGGCCTAGGAGAGCAGGGTAGCCATCAAAGTCTAAGGGTACAGTCCCCGAAGCCTGGGCCCCTGTGGTTGATCCTTCGATGGTCTCCCCACTTCCATCTCTTCCTTTCACTACTGATGAATTATTTTTCCAAGACTGGGCTTTTTCACTTTTAGACCAGCTGGCTCAAAACCAGATGCGTCATTCTTGCCTTCAAAGAGGGTATTCCCAACTGTCACTGCCACAAAAAAAAAAAAAGCATTTTGCTGATATAACTATACTATTCACTCACTGATCCATCATGCACCATCTCTTCATGATCGTTATTGTTTGTTCACTAATCCATCACGCACCACCTTTCCGTGACTGTTCTTGTTGTTGTTTTGTTTTTTATAAGAGGCGACATAGAACAAGTCCTATTTTAGGAGGAGTTACTCTCCATCATGGCTTTGCCACTTAGCACAGGGATTCACGACTTTGGGGAAGACACTTGATGTTTGCAAATCCCAGTCTAAGTTTTACTAACTGGAAATGAAGATAATTATTCTTTCCTTTCTTGCACCAGAGGTTGAAAGAGCATAAATTACCTACGCTATACAAAAGGGATCTCTCCTTAACACTGATACTGTAAATTAGCTTTTCATATGTATTTTCTTTCCATTTAATTTGTTACCTCCAATTTCATCCCAGAATCAAGACTTGTGTGTGTCACACATGAAATTGGCATTTCTAAAACATCTGTGGAATGACTGATTCATAGATTGATATACTCTGGATTTTCTAGGAAATTCCATCTATCTTCATCACAGCACCGTGTTCTGCAGAGAGGATTAACATTAATTTTTTCAATGTTAAATTATGTCCTGGTAAATAGAAAATAGCTCAAAGGACAAAGTAAGATCTTGTTCATTGAAAGCCTCCTCATACTTTCACTATTCTAATTTTCAAAAGTCATTTGCATGGCTATCAAATATATTTTTGAGAAGTTATAAAAAACAGAACAATAAGATAAGTTTATTTGCTTTGAGTTGAAAAATAGCAAGTCTTTTCTCTTTGAAAAATAAAAATTGAGCAATCAGAGAAAAAGCAGAATTTCCAGAGTGGTAAAGCTCATTGTTAAGCCACTCATTACAAAGCAAACAACTTAAAATTTTTAAAAACGAACTCAGAAATACATTTTAAAAGAACGCTATATATTAACAAAAAAAGTGTGTGTGCATGTGTGTGCTGGGGCGCGTGTGTGTCTGTGTACTGAGTATTTCAGGAAGTGAGTAAACTATCTTGATGTATATAGATTCATTTATTTGATTCTAGCTACATATTCAGAAGATACTACGGGTTACTGTTACAGTAAAAAAAGGCAACCAACTGAAATTGACAAAATAAAGAAATGGCTTTTGATGGGTTCAGACTCATGTCACTGACGTATCACTGTCCTACTAAATGATGAAAATATCTACTACTAAATCGGTACTAAATTCCTAATTCCTATTGCTTTCCCTTAAAACTGATGAATGTTACTCTGCCTACCACTTATTAAGTCTACGTATGACGTATTTTAAATGGGCTCCCCTAGGAAACTTTGGTGCCACAAAATAGAGGGGAAAAGACAGGAAACCAGGAGGTCAGAACAGGACATGCAGGATGATCCTGGCTGCACGCTTGCCTGCAAAGAAGCCAGCCAGTGATCTGAAATCACATCATGGGCTGTGCAACTGTCAAGCCAGATTCTGTGCCGCAGGAGCTACAGCTGAGCCAGGTTTGACTCTGGATTTGGTAGAAGAGGTCCCTGCAGGTGGAGGAGCTCTGCACAGGGACAACGGGGAGGAGAGAAAGCATCTAGCGAGCAGTTCTCCAACCTTGGACCGGGCACCAGAATCACCGGGAAGGATTGCTAAAACACAGGTGGTTGAACCTCATTTCTGAAGCCTCTGATTCAGGAGGTCTAGAGAGTGGCCTAGTATTTACATTTCTAACAACTCCCCAGGAGGTGGTCCCTAGAGCAAACCTGAAGGACCACTGACTCCGAGGAAAGCCACTTTGGAGACCTCTGCCTCTTAAAGGCAGGCTGGACTGTGTCACCATTATTCTGAGTATTTCTGAAATGTCTCAACAAAGTATCTGTTCCTTCCCTTTTTAAACTGTGTATAGTAGTTGGACACTCTTGTTTATTTGGAACCATAAGCCATGCTGAAAACAATACAGGCAGTCAGTCTCTGTAGCAGAACCAGAAAAATGAAGCAAAAACTTAGGGGCAGGTGTTTTTTTTTTTTTTTTTTCTTTTCCAATTTACCTTGGCTTCCTTCTTACTCTACTATGTTTTAATGGTCTTCTACCTCTCTATTTCCCCTCTTAAGAAAAAGGATTCTATCTTTCATTTCTAAAGCACTACTACCTGGCCTAATCCATCAGCACAAACCTGAAGCTCAATAAAAGTTTTCAGAATAAATATTTAAGTAAAGTTAAATGCATGAAGATATGAATGAAGGAAGTTATCAACCGAAGTTCTGCTTATGCTTGAAAACTAAATGTAGATGTACCCTGAAGGAAATTCCAAACATTTTTTGAACATTTACTATGCTTCAGGTGCAGTGCTAAGAACTAAGGGTATAGTGGAATAAACAGACACAATTTGGATCTTCATTTAGTCTGCAGCCTAGAGGAGAAGAGAGACATTAAAGACATAATTAGCAATGTCTAAAATGGATTGTGATGAAGAAATGCATGGTGCATGGAAATACAGGTATTCTTGACTACTGTGAGTGGCCACGGAACGTCTGTCGTTGAGTTCTGAACAGTAATTGGAAATCACTCAGACCTAAGTTGTAAAGACGTGAATATGAAAATATGCCTATACATGAAATACGAAGTAGGTGAATTTATTGTGTAAGTAGTGTCACTAGTGAATTTTTGACCTTAGAGCAAGAAGGTTACCTAGTCTCCCAAATGTTGTCAGATCGATAGATTTCACTGGTCTAGAGGAACTCAGGATTTTTGCTAATCTTACCAAATTTAAAACATTGTAGAAAAAAAGGAACCCAAGTTATCAGTGACTCATTAGTTGTGAGGAAAAGAGTAACAGTAAAAGGAGCAGTAACATGTTTCTTGTAACTGGCATTTATCGTCTCAAATCATGTTAAAGCATGGATTACTTCAAATGCCCTAATTACATGCTCAAGATCAGATATATCTCTTGCTAAGATTATTGTAGTAAAATAAAAACATAATGAGTCTAATTCTATCATCACTTTGGCTCTTGCTAATACAACTTAAAAGTTTATTTAAAACCAAGCAAATGCTACTTTCAGGGAACATTTTTGGCAAAAAAAAGGGGGGCCATATTAAGAATAAGAATGTGATAATCTACCATAAAAAAGGGCTTGACTTATTCTAAAAAAAAAATTTAAGTTAATATTATTAGCTTATTAAAAAATCATGTTATTCAAATAAATTTATTCTCTGGACAGCTGAATATTTCATTGCTTCCAAATGAAAAGAGTTGATAGTTTGCACCTGGATAATTCTAAGCAGGTTAAGAAGAAAAACATGTATTGGAAATTTTAAAAACTATTGTATGTTACTAATCTGCTTATATATCTTCTCAGAATTTTAGCAATATCCCCATAATATACTGTATAAAAATAAACTGAAATAATTTGACTTCTATGTGGAATTCAAGAGCAGGAACTCATTTCAGGCTCCAATTATTTGAGCAGGCATTCATTGGACACCTGTTTCAAAGACTTGTACCAACTGGATTTAGAGCTTTATGACTTTTGATTTATTACTTTTAATTTTTATGATTTTATAGATGTATAAGAGCTAGGATGAGACATTTGTAACTTTTTTATTTCTACAGACTTAAATATTAAACTGGAACTGAGTCTAAGTCAAAAATAGAGATCTGCTAGAATTTCTGTTAAGCGGTTCAAAGCATTGCACAAATTTGAGAAAAACTCTGAGCACCTTGTTGTCATTTTGCACAACAGATACACTCAAACTATGGTTCAGACTTAGAGTATAACGCATTTAGTGTGTTTT
Organism: Catagonus wagneri; assembly: GCA_004024745.2. NCBI lineage: Eukaryota > Metazoa > Chordata > Mammalia > Artiodactyla > Tayassuidae > Catagonus > Catagonus wagneri. The sequence continues at coordinate 29,267,945 of PVHT021183524.1, forward strand.
ACATGATGGCTGTTCTTCACAGCACGCTAATATACAGAGAGAAACACTTCCTAACATAGCCTGCTATCTCCTGCCCTAGTTACATCTTGTGAAAATTCACAAAAATAATTTTCATCTATTATATATATTTATTAAGTTTAATATTATTGAGGTTTACCTTTACCTTCTTTAGGTCACAATTAATTAAAATGTTCACATTCAGTTGTAAGAGTCAGGATTCTGACACAGCAAGCATGATGAGAATAACTAGTTAAGAAACTGTCAGAAAAGCAACATCACCAATATTAATGACACACCAAATACAAAATAAAATTTAATAAAAAGCTCAACTAAATGTACCTTTGAGAGCTCTCTTTATAGAAAATAGTCTTCGTAGTTTGATTTTACAGTACGCTGAGATTTTTTTTTCTTTTTTCTTTTTGCCTTTATGTAGAGACGCACCCGCAGCATATGGAGGTTCCCAGGCTAGGGGTCAACAGGAGCTGTAGCCGCCGGCCTAGACCACAGCCACAGCAACGCGGGATCCGAGCCGCGTCTGCGACCTACACCACAGCTCAGGGCAACGCCGGATCCTTAACCCACTGAGCAAGGCCAGGGATCGAACCCGCAACCTCATGGTTCTTAGTCGGATTCGTTAACCATTGAGCCACGAAGGGAATTCCTACAGTACGCTGAGATTAAACAGTTACTAAATACAAGCTACCCTGCCCACCTGGATGTGAAAAAATAGGGTCCATGACCACTCTGCGGAACATTTCAAGATTTAAAAAAAAATGACCCAACATATATAAAATACAATATAAAAATTAATAATTATTTCATGGTGGCATTCACACATGTAATCTTCATAATTCACTAAAAAACTTTAATTCCTTCTCTCATTTGGTTTTCTTCACCTCTTCCTGAGTTTCCCACCTTCCTTTGACTTTAGGGTACCACCAGGGACCTCTGCCACAGCAGTACCTTTGACATAGCTTCATCCTCAGAAAAAGTCTACTTGTACATCCTCCACTAAGTCACGAAAGTATGACTCATGCGTAGACAGTGTAAGTCACCTCATCCTCAGTATGACTCTGGAGCATCTGGAAATTCCTCCCAGCAAAACAAATAATTAGATAAGAAAAAATAGAGACCATCCACCTGCTCAATGATGACTGAAATCCACTGAACGAGACAACATCAAATGTGACACACATCCAATCCATCTAGCCCTACAGCTTTAACGGTCTAAATACGACTCAAAAATATCCATTGTTCTCCACTATACTGGCCAACTGTAAACCAAACTAACTCAATTTCTCTCTTGAAAAACTACAATCACACATCAGCTGGGCTTCCTTTGACCACCCTCAGCCATCTTCTCCCCACCTGACTTTATTCTGCATAGCACAGCCAGAACGGGAGTTTAAAAGGCAGATTTGATCCTGTAATGTCACTGCTTAAAATTCTTTGGTGGTTTCACGTTCATCTTAGAATAAGGACCAGACATTTTTACACAGCCTGCAAGACTATTAAACTTCCTGACAATTGGGGGAGCTTCTTTTTCTATCCTTCTGCCTCTCACTTTCAGTTCTCCTGCCTCTGTATCTAATTTCCATTTCTCAGTCCCAGACGCATCTTCCTACCACTGGGCCTTTGCACTATTTCTTCAGTCCAGGGTGCTCTTTTCCTTCTCTTTAACTTAATTATTCCCCACTCAACTTCCACATTTCAATTCAAAATCAGTCTCGTGGTACAACTCAAACAGTACCAGGAAAACAGAAGGCACTCGATAAATACATATTGAATGGCTGACAAAATTAAAACACCACCAACAGAAAAGCAAAGTGTAAAAACAGGAATTTATTTTTACCTACACTCAGAGATTTTCATTAGGGAAGATTCAGGAATGGGAGGTGTAAGAAGAGAGGCAGATAGCAACGAGGTACAAGGAAGAGAAGACTGAAGACTCATAAGCCAAGGGCAGGACAGATGCAGAAGCAAACGTAGCTGGACACATGGTTTTACTGCCATATAACTGTATGATTTATAATTAGGTGTCAATGTACAACCAGCCAAAGGAACTCAGAGAGGTAAGCCCTTCCCAACTTTACACCATATAAGCATACGTCAACTGGCCATGAGTATATGGCTTGTCTATCGGCTGACTCATGGGCCAAGGGCTCCTTTGTAAATTGGACCCAGAGCCACCAATGGCCAGAAATGGGGTACCTGTTGAGTGACTCAGCATAGCGTGTCTTGATGCTCAGCGTCCTCAGGGTACTTGCAACCCCACTGCCTACCACCACCACTGTACTCTTAAAGCCCTAGTAAAGGGACTAGCCCAGCTGCCCTTTAGGGACCACTTATGAAGCCGGAAATTTGGAAAGATCATCTTCAAAATCGCTATGCCTTCAAGGAAAAAAAAAAAGCAGGATATGATTACACATCAGTATTTCTGTTCTTTTTTCCAGGTGAAATATTAAACCGTAGAAATTGTCAAGGAAAATAGTCTAGTCTTGCCTTACAGATAAGGAAAATGAGGTTCAGAAAGTTGACTTATTCACACACAGAGCTAAATAACAATAAAAATTCTCACTCCTCAAACCATTTAGTCCAATGTTCTTTTTTGTGAAGACAGAATGTCAACTTTTACTTTCCTACAGTCCATTAAGTTTTAAAGATTTAACCTAAAATTGAATACCCATGTGCAGCTTTTATTTTCATACTACAATCTCATTTTTATCCAGTTTACTTCAATACATTGTCATTTAAATTATTTTTGTTTCTTTCTTTTAAAATTTTGACTTCTCTTTGCCATGCATTTCTGCATTCAGGCATGTTTTCCATTTTACTTCATGCATGATGTCCTTATCTGAGACGCAATTTCTCAGCCTTGCAACTTAATTTGAACAATTTAGTGTCTCTAATAAATAAAGTACAATAGACGCAAACTTGCAAAAATATTCCCTATTTTCTTATTTGTTGGTCTAAATGTGATGAGGATACTGTATTATTCATACTTACCCTCAAATGGGGTAAATTAAAATTAATTAATTACAATTTCAATAAAACAGTAACAAATCCATACCCTCTAAATACAGTACAATTACTTCAGCATCAGGTAATATCTTTGTATTTTGGAATCAATTAACAATAACATTTATTGAGTTTGCACGGCAATCCAGATCCTTTCTAAATATCTCACATATAGTTTCTCATTCAATTCTCACAAAGGCTCTGTGCATAAGAATACTTATGAACACATTTTGCAAGTTAGAAAACCAAAGCACAGAGCTGTTAGGATATTTGCCCCCAAATCACGCAGGTGCAGCCGGCATTTGAGCCCTGGTAGCTTCACACCAAGGACTACACTCTTATTCACAATGCTGATTTCCTAAAAATTACAGGAGGTGTTTCTTAAATGCTTCCGATGCTTTCTCTTTTGTGATAATCTGATGGGTAAGTAACATCAAAGGCAATTTACCTTTGCATGTCTTTAAAATAAGGCAGACTCAGCAGTTTTATTTTCTCCTCTACTTCACAGTTGTGATAAATCTAAGCTTCCAAAAAAGAAAACAAAAACGACTTTTACCTTGACCTTATCATATCTCCTTTATCTTCTTTTGACGTATACTCTCTATATTAATTGGTTCTTAATTAATCTTTGTGCTTTGGGATTTGAAATAGCGTTAGAGTATTGGTAGCCAGTTTCTACTCTTGCTCATTTTTTTAAACAATGTTGATTGAAAATTAATTCAATGTGGAAGAAATGGCAATGTGCTATGTATCAAAGTGGCCTGTGGGTGCTCTGATTTAAAAGTCCCATCAATTAGACCGTAATTTCAACTAAAGTTTGCATTTAGACACTAAAAAGTCATCATCCTAGAGCCTAAAGGCATAGTCCATGCTCAGAAGAATTCCTTTTGTCAGTCGATGAACATATTATTCTTTATTTGGGAAGAGGACAAAACACTTGTTACTGGCTTTGAATTTCTAGTTAAACAATATGAAATTATTGAATGCAACTGTATCCCACATGAGGTCTTTAAAGCAACATTTGAGACCTGGAAAAAACATACACACACAACTTTCTGAATGTTCCTATAAAGCCAGCCCCCAGCTATGAAGGTCTGAACAACATTTGATTAAGATTTAGATCTTATTGCTTTTTTCTTACCCAGTGGGAGTCATTTTTTTTGTCATTCAGAGTGAACAATATCTCAAAAACTATATTCAGATGGTCCATAACAATTAGGTGATTGTTATTTTTCCTATTTGTAGATTCTATTTTACTCCTTTGATATTTTAAAATTCTTTTTATCCATTGTCTGATTGTCGGTACTTGAATTCTCTCCTAAAAATCCAAATATGTTACATCTTGGATAAGCGTAATAATTCAATTGCTTTAACAATGCCCAATAAGCAATGCAAAAATATATTCTTCTCTTACTTAATGCAAACTGCAGACACACAAAAGCTTTTTATATTTTTCTGTTAGTTCCTAATATTGAAACATTATGTGCAATATTTAACAGAAAGTGAATTCTCAACACCTAAGAGCTAAAGCTAGTGTTATCTTTGCTGAGAGCCAAATCAGAACACACAGAAACTAGATGAATTTTGAAATGTAAAACTGTATTTATTTTTAAACTATATTTGTCCTATTTGTGACATTAACAGAGTATTAACCTAATCCGTATACATGGCTATTTCTGGTTCTGAGAAAGGATAAATATTTCATAACAAAATTCTGAGAAAACTTGCATGTATTAACATTAGTCACCTGCTTACCCTGCTTGGCAGTGATCTTAGTTGTCTATCAATAGCCATTTTCTCTTTTCCCTTAGTAATTGAATTGTGCAGATTCTACCTCCGTTCTACAACTTGCAGCTGGATGTGAACAAATGACCAACTCCATATCCACGGCTTAGATTAAGAGGTCATTCTGAGGTTTTATGGAACTGCTGAAAAGGCTCCTTAAAATACAGAGCTGACTGAGGATGTGGATTTTTGAACGTTTGTTTTGTTTTATTTTGTTATCCTTTTCTCTCTCTCCTCCCAGATGTTTTTTATGTAAACATGATAGCTGGATTCCCAGCAGCCACTTTGCAATATGAGGCAACCTTGAAAACTGAAAGCACATGCTAAGGATGACCATGAAGGAAGACAGAAAGAGTCTGGGTACATGATTTCAGAGAATGTGCTCATTCTGATTTATTATTACGCAAGACAAAAATAAATCCTGGTACTTTTAGGTTATTTTTGTTTTCTTGAGATCTTTTCTTTTTTGAGTATGTGGTGACCACAAAAGGTAAAATCATGTATGTAATTAAGTCATTTTAAACAAAATGGAAACATGATCTCTGACAAATGAAGAAGGAGTAGGTAAATAGCATTTACAAGTTTAGTGTTTTTATTTCTCCCTATAGTTTATTAAATGTTGATCCTGAAAATATTTGAGTATATATTTGTAGGGCAGGAAGGTTGAGTCTGGCATACCGAATGATTCAAAGCTGGCCTGGTAGACAAGGTAACATTACAGTGTGTGGTTCGGATGTTAATATATTTATGAATAAGTTGAAGACAATGCCAAAAGTTTAATTAAATCTTGAGGATTTTTTATTTCTTGTATAAATACTGAAAGTGCAAATTTCCTCTCAGTTCTTCCTTACCACTTCCTACCCCATAGGAGTTTGCCCCCCCGCCACCAGTGGCTTATCTATATTGAAAGAGATATTTGCCCCTTTTTGCCACAAAATAGTTATGGCCTCAATCTCTCCATTGGCTGATGGCTACCACCACATTTTCCATAGCTCTCTGACAATAAAGCCAGAATAGCTTTCAATGAGCCTCTATTCTAATGCAGTCTAGAGCTGCCTGGGCCTCCAGTTAAAACTCAGGAACACCGACCCTGCAGTGCAGAATAAGACTGATCAAAGCTGGGAACTGCTGGTGAAATTTTTAATATTCCACGGGTTATGACACGGGAAAGAGAGTAAGGGCTTTTGAGTCAGACCTGATCTGAATTCCAACTCAACATAAACCTGGACAAGTTATTTAATTTTCCCAAAGCTTTGTCTTTTATATACAGGAAAGCAGGAAATGACACCCTTATAGATATCCTTTGAAGACTGAATGAGATAAAGTATATAGAATTGGCACAGATGTGGCACAAAATGGAAACTATTTTAATATAGGCTATTTTTTTTCTCTTTTACTAGAAATGGCTCCTGTACCAAGTCCTTGCATTCAACTTTTATCACCAACCTCCTATCTCAGACCCTTGTACCCTAAGTAAAAAACACCAGAAATTAGATGCCTACTTTGCTAGCAAAACCCCCAAACTCATGGCTTAAGACAATAATCATTATTCAACTGAAAATTCTAAGACTGAGCAATTTGTCCAGGGCTCAGATGGACAGTTTCTCCTGCCTCACCTGGACACCCTCACACTTCTGTGAGCTGGGGCCCAATCAGGTGGGCGACGGCTGATCCATGTTGGCTCAACTCCATTCCATGCAGTTTCTCATCCTCAGCTGTCTATCATGGGCAGCTGGCAAGCTGCCGAACAGTTTCTTACAAAACTAAACATATTCTTGCCATATGATCCAGCAACCATGTCCCAGACTGTGGAAACCACATGTCACAGAGACACCTGCACACAAGTGTGTATAGTACCTTTACACATAACTGCTAAAACTCAGAAACCAAGATTGTCCTGTAGTAGGGAAAAGGATAAATAAGGTGTAATACATCTAAACAATGGAACATCATTCATCACTAAGAAGGAATGAGCCATCGAGCCATGAAAAAACACAGAGGAAACCTAAATGCATACTACTAAGTGAAAGAAGCCAATCTGAAAAGGCTACACAGTGTATGATTCCATACTTCATAATATGAAAAAGGCAGAACTACAGACAAGATAAAGACCAGTGGTTGGAAGTGGTTGGGGGGTGGGGAAGGAGAGGCTGAACAGGTAGAGCACAGAGGATTTCAGAGCAGTGAAAACACCCTGTATGATATCACAATGACGCAAACATGCATCACACGTTGGTCTAAACCCATGGGATGTACAACATCACCAAGAGGGAACTGCAATGGAATTAGTGGACTTTGAACGTGATGTGTCAAAGCAGGTTCGCCAGTTGTAAGAATTGTACCCCTCTGGTGGGAATAATATTGAAGGAGGCCGTGCAGGTTCGGAGGCAGAGGGTGTATGGGAAGTCTCTGTACCTTCCTCTTAGTTATGCTGTGAACATAAAAATGCTCCCACATAGTTTTTAAATTTTTAACTATATATTATATTAGGTTAGGTTAGGTTATATATTATATTATGTTACATTTATATATATATATTATATACATATACATATATGTATATTATTAATGGCTGCCCAGGATTAAGGAGGGAGTGCAGGTGGGAGGGAAATGGCAATAAAGCAGTATGAGGGTATCCTTGAAGTGCTGGAAACGTTCTCTGGTTTGACTGTACTCATGGCCACATCCTGGCTGTGAGAGAGAACTAGAGTGCTCTAAGATGTTTCCATCGGGGAAACTGGGAAAAGGGCACATGGGATCTGCATATATTGTATCTAAGACTTCACTCAAATCTACAAGCATCTCAATAAAAACTTTAATTTAAAAAATTGTACATGCAGTAATCCCATTATTTTCTTCAACAAGTGTCTGAGTCCAAGTGCAATTATTATTATTATTATTATTATTACTACTACTACCACTACTACCACTACTACTACTACTACTACTACTACTACTACTACTACTACTATTATTATTTTGCTTTTCAGGGCCGCACCTGCATCATATGGAAGTTCCCAGGGTAGGGGTTGTATTGCAGTTGTAGCAGCTGGCCTACACCACAGCCACCGCAAGGCCAGGTCCAGGCCACATCTACAACCTACACCACAGCATTCAGCTTCACTGGATCCCCAACCCACTGAGTGAGGCCAGGGACTGAACCTGCATCCTCCAGGATATTAGTGGGTTTTTAACCTGCTGAGCCACAACAGCAACTACCAAGTGCAATTATTTTTAACTGTTGCTTAAGTGATAGCTAAATAATATGATAGTTGCTACTTCCAGACTATATTACACCACACTGTGAAAAAGTGTGGAATGAAATAGGTGTGTGTGTGTGTGTGTGTGTGTGTGTGTGTATCATATCACTGGGTCACTTTGCCGTACAGCAGAAAATAGCATAACATTGTAAATCAACTATAATTTAATTTTTAAGGGGATATAAGTATGGAATGGTTTTCAGGGAGGGAGAGAGAAAGAGATGAGAGAGATGAGAGAGAAGAAGGAGGAGAAGGAGAAGAAGGAGGGGGAGGGAAAGCAATCAACCTCAGACCATCGCTACCTTACGGCTTTCTTTTTGTTAATTTTATTGTAAACTATTTTAAAACATCTTGCTTTTTCAGTAGTGATTTTGTATTTAATTCATAATCCAAGGGTATTTTAAGAAGCGTACTGATATGTTCTATTTCATTTTAATGATTAAGGATGGAAATAAATGGCAGTATAAATCTTTTCTAACACATGTAACAGAATACAATGGCTATTAATAAATGGAATTAAGTTTTAATCATGGCAGAATTGACTAAGTCTCACACATTTATTCCAGTATTAAAACATAATTGAAACAGTAGAAAAATGGCATTATATTCATTGGATGATTCTCAGTAAGATCAACTGCATTTCAGCAATGGAATACATTATCTATGGAAAATATTGAGTTCCATATAAAGTTCTAAGCTTTTTCAGGTTGAAGCAGGCTTTGTTATTATTCTTGGCTTTTATTTTTTTGGTACCTACTACAAAAAGTTAGGTACACAGGGTTTTGTTTTTTTTGTCTGTTTGTTTTTTTGCCCTTAATTGTAATGCAGTGTTAATCTAAGATTCTTTAGTTCCCTAGGATACTTATAAAATATTTTGTCATATTTCCATATTTTCTTTATGAACTTAGCTGTGAAATAGCTGCATCTTCTCAGGAATTAAAAGGATGTGCCAAGCGCAGCTGTATCATATAGGGGATTTGAATCAGTTCTCATAACATACATTGCACATGTGGGCACTGTCTTAGCACTGCAAGATTAATTAGAAAATCCTATAAATTCAGTCATGCGACTCAGAGTTTTGTCAAGTGGTTCCAACTAGACCTTCTGAGCAGTACTTCATGGCTTATGAATCAAGAATAAGGCTAGGAAAAGTCTAATACTTTGCATCTATTTCCTGAAAAGGAGCCAGTGTTGGAATCTGGTCATTTGAAGTCAAATATAATCAGTTTAAAAGGGGGAGGGGTAGAAAATGGAAGAGTGAGAGGAAATGAAAAAAAAGGTAAAGAAAAAGGCAAAGAAAAGTCCATTAAGAGTAGAAATGACTGATCTTTATTTTACCCTATTTAAATGGATAAACATAATCCCAGTATTTCCGATTTACTTAATTGTGCTAGCATTATTCACAACAGTTTTTAAAAATACCGTTTTGCTTTAAAAAATACACTTAGCCAACTCTTTTAAATAGGTCCTTGGGCTTTTTGCTAAATATTTAATATATACTATTTTCTTTCCTATTTTGTACAAAGTAACATGCAAACCCATGGCTAGTATTTAGACTTACCACAGTAGCATTTGCAAATGTTACATTTATAATTCATACCTTTAATCTTATAATCTATTTTTCACTTACCAAAAAAATTCAGAGAAATCAAAATGAGTTTCTTTACCAAAAAATGTTGGAGACGTTATTCTAATGAAATACAGTCAGCCCTTCGTATCTGTAAATTCTGCATCCACAGAGTATACCAATTGTAGCTGGAAAATATTCAGAAAAAATATTCCAGAAAGTTTCAAACAGCATGATTTGAATTTGCCACAAGCAGGCTACTATGTACATAGCAGCCACATTGTACTTGATATTACAAGTGCTCTAGAAATGATTTAAAGCATGTGGGAGGATGTGCTCAGGTTATTTGCAGACACTATACCATTTCATATAAAAGACTGGAGCTTCACAAATCTGGGTATCAGGGAAGGTCCAGGAACCAATCCTACGTGGATACCAAAGGAAGACTCTATCCCATGAGTCCATCAAACACTTGTACATCGCAAAATTATTCTGTGTACATCTCAAGCATGCGTTTTTGTTTTTGCTTTTTAGGGCTGCACGCATAGCATATGGAAGTTCCCAGGCTAGGAGGTCGAATCGGAGTTACAGCTGTTGGCCACAGCCACAGCCACAGCCACAGCAACCTGGAATCCAAGCCACATCTGTGACCCACATCACAGCTCATGGCAATGCCGGATCCTTAACCCACCGAGTGAGGCCAGCGATCGAACCCACGTCCTCATGGATACTAGTGGGATTCGTTTCTGCAGTGCCACAACAGGAACTCCACAACGGGAACTCCCGTATAAAATTTTTAAGTAACCCTAAAATGAGGGATCATATCACAGAGATCACTGAGTTTCAAAAAGTAGAATGTGAGCTACATTCATCTTCTTTAATTAAAGAGTTTAGTTGTTAGGAATTGGGGGCACTGAGTCATGGCAAAAATCTATGAAGGGTAATATTTGTGCGGAATATTCAGGAATTGCCAGCAATGTAATTTGGCAAATTAATTAAATTATTGTATTAATTTAGTAAGAAAAATTACCTAAATATGTAAATGCCTAAATAACAAATTGTGGAAATCACAGCTTTTTTTTTTTTTGTACAAAGTACGAAACACCTACCTCAAACATTGTGTAGGGCATATAACCCAAGACTACAAATTTGTAGAATTAGTCTTTTATTCCCAAGCCTTTCTGGGCCTGTTTTTCCCATTTCTGTTCATTGGAAGCTACCCTCACTCTCCCAAGCACGGAGATGAATACTTACACGCCTTCTCCCTCCACCTCCCCGGTGACAGGCTCCATCCCCATTCAAACCTTCCACTCTCAGGATGGATTTTCCTGCCGGATCTTCCCTTCCGGATTCAAATCCTCACTTCCTCCCACCTGAATGGCGGTGACGCCCTCCGTCTGCCTCCGCACCTCTGAAGCGCCTGTCCCCTCCTCTCCATCCATGTTATACCCCAGCGGAGGATTCGTCTTCTTGAAACATGCATTTTACCAGAACCCTCTTTTGCTCAAAAATCTTGTTAACTAGCCACTGCATAGAAAATGGTCTAATTTGTTCAGCCTAGCCTCCAGAGCCCCTTGTGATCTGAATTTTCCCCCCACTCCTGCAGTCGTTCCGGTCTATACTTCAAAGAAACGGAACTGCTTGCCCTGGCGGGGGACCTCTACCTGTGTCCCTTGAGCCTTCGCCGCTGGCTGTTTTCCACTGAGAACGCTTCCCCCACAGATGTGGGAATGCTTTCCTGTTTCCTCCAGCTGTAGATAATTTCTCCCTTTTCTGGCGCTCTACCTACACGCCCCAATAGCAGTAACACTGTGTTATTTATACGCATGCTTTCTTCTTCTCAGTAGCCTGATAAGATGCTCTCTGAAGGTAGGTTCCAAGACCACATTCATCGTGTGAATCACAGTATCAAAAAACACAGAGTAGGATTTCCCTTGCAGTGGCTTAGTGGGTTAAGGATTTGGCGTCACTGCAGGGGCTTGGGTCACTGCTGTGGTGTGGGTTTGATCCCTGGCCCAGGAACTTCTGTGGGTGCAGCCAATAAATAAATAAAAGAAAGAAAGAAAGAAAAAGAAGAAAAAAAAATAGTGTATATAAATCTTTTGTTAGATTAATATAGTCTCCTTTAGAAAGAAATTTTAAATTAAAAGAAAAAACCTGCAAATAAAATGATCCCTTAGATTGCAATTATAATATGTTCCTGTCTCTTACATTTTATTGATAAATGTACAAGGGTATAAAAATACAGGGTTTTAAAGCCATCTTCCCTAAATGGGGTGTCCTTCACTATGCTGCTGTGCACATTAGTTCATAGTTTTTGCTCATTTTGTAAACAAAGTTCTGAAGAGTGCTTCTGGTTACTTTTTAAAGTATTTTGCAATGTAGTTACCACGAAATCATAAATTTAGTTAACAAAAGGGGAAGAAATAATAGCTATGAGAACAATGATCTTTAAGGATTCTTTTTGATGCTGCCTTGGCATCAAAAAGATGGTTTTATTGTACTTTTTTTGCCATGTGTGAAAAGGTTTTTTTTTATTCCTTTGTCTGTACTATAAAAAAAAAAGGTAAAGTTACTTGGGCAATCCCCCTGTTTTAAGAACACTCCATATGAGCCCAACTAGAAAGACGGGTAGATTTTTAAAATCAGAAAGAGCATACATATACAGACAGGAACTTGACTTCAAGCTTATTTTACAATACAAGCAGGTGTTTAAACATCTTTTAAAAGTGAAAGTATCTTTTTTTTGCCATTTAAATATTCTACACTTCAATTACGTTCACTGAACACTCGGCGTCTGGTGTGAATTATTTCTTTCATCAGCGCTAGTACTAAAAATGCTCTGTTTTAGTAAAATCCAATCCAGGGAACCACAAGCTTACATAACACCTGAATTACAAAAGAATTCACCATAGTGTGCCTTCAAATCATTAGTTTCCTGAATACACTGAACATATTCCATTTATAACTTCTCAGAAGCACATTTGTAATGCAAAGTGGGGAACACCTGTTGTTGGACATTAAGTTATATGGAATTTATGAACAATGAAAAGGATAAAATTATTTTATTTATTCATTTATTTATTTATTTACTTTTTTAAGGCTGCTCTTGCAGCACAGGGAAGTTCCCAGGCTAGGGGTTGAATCAGAGCTACAGCTGCCGGGCCTACACCGCAGCCACAGCAACGCGCGATCCCTAACCCAGGGAGCGAGGCCAGGGATTGAACTCACATCCTCATGGATAATAGTCGGATTCATTTCTGCTGCGCCACAATGGTAACTCCCAAAATGATTTTCAGATTGCACTAAGATTCTGATAAATAGAGTAGACACTTTGGAATTTAGAATCTACTGAACGTAACAGGAGGAGGAAAGAAGATTAAAATGGAGTGAGAACGGGCTGGGCTGGGTGCTACAGCTTGTTAGTTACACCTTACCAGGGAACCAGTAGACTCTGCTGACTGAGACCACAGGCGTCCCATCTAGATGCCTTTTTACAAGAATTTAGGTAGCTCAACTTTATAAGAGTGTGATCCTGGCGTAAAGACTTTGAAGCAATTGACATTTTTTATTATAATCTTTCACTCTGCTGATGTATTTCTTTATGCACCTAAACCATATCATGGGATAGGAACAATGACCCAAGCTTCCTTTCTCTCTCTAAACGTAGCCTATTGGGAGAGCTGAAAACTCAATGCCATCAGATATCTACAGTGTACCTTTTATCCCAAACCCTTTTCATCAGAAACTGTGCCGCGGTATCTGCGTGTGGCATTGATTTCTGAATAAGCAGCCAGGTTGACATGTGATCAGTTATACGGACAGCCTCGCTGCACTTTCTTATATCTGAAACATCCCTGGAGGCTCTTACAATTCCTCAATGTCATAGACTCTAATCTTTATGGATCTTAAGTCTAAAATTAGAAAACACCTCCAATCATGATTACCTACAATATGAAATATTTACAAGGATAAGTAAAACTCCATCTTCTTCATATAAAAATACACTTCATATGAAAGTGCAAGATCAACCATCTTCTCTGCAGTCCCTTGCTTTAAAACAGTAAGAGACAAGAACAAATTTTAAAATTTTCATCTAATCTTTTTGAAGTCACACCTCACCGCTTTTAAGCTGTTATTCTAACAGACACTGTTTGCTTCCATGGGAGTGGCGTATTTACAACTCAGTCAAACTCTTAACAGCCCTCAGTATTGCCAGGATGTGCTGTCATGTGCTACCTTGACATCTTGGAGCTTCACAAGGCCCCCAAAGTCTTAACCAGTCAGAGGTGGTTGATTGCGATTTATTCATGAATAAATGAATGCATGATCTATCAGTTATTAGTCAAAGTCTTGTGGCTTAAAGAAACACGACAAGGAGTTCCCACTGTGGCACAACTAGATCTAAGGCGTCTCTGTAGTGCCAAGATGCAGGTTCAATCCCAGCCTGGCACAGTGAGTTAAAGAATTCAGCATCGTCAGAGCTGCAGCGAGGTTGTAACTGCAGTTCAGATCTGATCCTTGGCCTGGGAAGTCCATATGCCGTGGGGTAGCCACAAAAGGAAAAACAACAAAAACAAAATTAAAAAATGAATAAAATCACACATGTTATTTTTAAAAGAAAGAGAGAAACATGACAAACAATAATTCTGGCTTACCAAGCAAGAGTTTTTATATATCTATCCCTGACACACACAGGAAAAATAACACCCTTTAACTCTGGGTCAAGAATAGTTTATTCCCTGTGCTGTCTTATTTGGCATTATGAGATCTTCCAATTCCATCTTCTAAAATCCTATTATAGATGTTGGTTTTTTTGACGCTCTACTCTTGGTCTTCCTCTTCTCCAGCCCCTTACAGTCTTGGTGTCTTTTGAGGGTCCTACTCCACAGTCAGTCCTTAGGTCTTGGTGTCCCCCAGGTCCGTCCCCGTGCATCTTCTATTCTCACTCTAGACGCTGTCCTTGTCTGACCTCATCATTCCCAAGGCTTTGTCTACCAGCCACTAGCTACCGAAGCCCAACTATTCTACTCTAGATCCTATCTTTCTTATGAGTTTCAGGTCCACTTATTAACTGTTATTGGAAGTTTTTGCTGTATCTCATGAGTCCTTCACACGCAACAACATAAGAAAACTGGGCTCGCCAGTCTCCCCCCTAAACCTGCTCTCCCTTCTTTCAGAAATAATAGTAATACTCAGTCCAGTGTAGCCGAGCTGGACACCCCACTATCATTATTGAGTCTCTCTCTTCATTAACTCACTTATTTACAGTCAGATGGCAAGTTCAGTCTTGACCTTCCGATCTTTCTCAAGTCTTCCCATTCCTTCTCATTCCCAACCCACCGCTCATAATTCCTGCTGACATTACCGTGTTATACATGCTCTTCTGATATCCTCTAGCTGGCTAATCAACGCAAGGGCTGTGCTCAGCAAATTCTAAGCAAATACGCTGAAGACTCATAGGTCTGGGCTGACTTTATACGCATTTGTAAAGATGCCTACTGAGGCTTATAAATAATTGACAAATCCTTGGGAAAATACATCTATAAATTCAGATCGTCCCACATTTTGAAACCATATTACTTTTTTTAAGTATTGCCCAGCAGAGTAAGCTTACGAGCACAATACCGGAATTGACTACTGAAATTTTTCAAATATGTTTATTGGGAGCAATCTATATACATATAAGTATGTATATACATATATTTGTGTGCATATGTATATACATACATTAAATAGGTTTGCCAGATTAAACTACTAAAGTTTGTTCCTAAGGAAAATATGTAGCCCAGAAGCTTACCCTGAAGTGTAGGGGAGATAGTCTACCCTGAGCACAATGACTCAAATGCAGCAAACCATGTGTCACATTGTTTCTACTACATTTTCCTCTCTAAAATCTGAATGATCTCTTTTCCACTGTTGGCCACTGGGTACTTCTACTAGAACCAAGTTTTTGTTTGATGGATGTTTTCACAACTTGTATAAAACTAGTCTAACCCAGCAACAGATTTTCTCTGTCTCGTTCAAAATCAATACATGGACTGTAATAACATATGAGTACACGTGGCACTTTGCTTTTTTCACGGGTAAAATATTAGCAGTTACAATTTAACCAAGTCTTGATTCAAATTTCTCTCAGAAAAGGTTGCGGGGAAATTGTTCAGAATGACCCGAATTCTGTTTTTTTTCTGGTTTGGAGTGCTCCTTGGGTAGTTCTGGAGAGCACAAAATTACTGCGGATTTCTTAAGCAAATCCTAAGGAAAAATGAATCAAAATTCACCTTTTATTAAAAATATTTGGTAGGCAACACTTTTCAGAGACAAAGGTGGAGTCAGGAAATCAAACATTCCTCTGAGAAGCATGTTGGAATCCATCCCTTAGAACAGATTTCATGAGAATTGGTTTCTAGGCATGGGTGCCACAGTCCCCCTTCGGAGCTTCCGTCTCAGTGTCCAAGGACACATTTCACCAGGGGCCCCGGCCCGTCCTCACTGACCAAAGTGATGTCATCAAAACAGCGAGCCCACCCTGTGAGGAGCAGCATGCCCTAGCACAGAAGGAGCTGTTGGGTAGAGTGCCCTTCATTTATCTTTGCCTGGTTTATCTCCACTTCTCAGTAAGGGTGTTGGCTTTAATGCTGCTACTTAGAGTTTCCATCATGGCTCAGCAGTAACAAACCCGACTAGTATCCATGAGGATGAAGGTTCGATTCTTGACCTTGTTCAGTGGGTTAAAGATCTGGCATTACCACGATCTGTGGTGTAGGTCACAGACTTGGATCCCACGCGCTGCTGTGGCTGTGGTGTAGGCCAGCAGCTGCAGCTCCAATTTGATTCCTAGCCTGGGAAACTCCATGTGCTGCGTGGGTTCAGCCCTAAAAAGCAAAAAAGAAAAAAAAAATACTACTACTAAATTTGACGAATCTAAAACTCCTACTTCTAACCCTGGCTCATTTCTAAAATGAGGCTCACTATTCACCTTTCCTCTCATGCCCATTTTGGTCTCTATACTTGCTCCACTGATATAAACTGATTTCTTAAATTCCATATTATATATATATATATATATACACACACATACACACACACACACACACACACACACACATATATATATATATTACTCAACTTTATCTCTGATGACATTACTACTGCAAAAAGAGTAGAATTTCCTGGATTATTATATTCCATTTGGCCAAGCCAGAAAACAGATGGTTTATGACGTTGTTTTTTCCCATGAATCTGATATTCCTGGGTTCTTATTATTACATTTTACTACAATTATTTGCTCTTCTTCTTCTTCTCCATCACCCCAATCTACCTGCCACCTTAGCTTCTTAAACACAAAAAGCGGTTTGTATGTATATTTTTTATTTGACCCAACAGCATATATAAGATCTTAATTTTTTTCAAATGCCAATTATTGAAAACAGAATGCAATTGAAATTTATCCCCACAAAGTAGGGGAGGTGCTTGATAAATTTTAAAATAAAACTTAAAATGTTGCACAAGATTAAATTTTGAAATTCTAAAATTGCTCTGGGATATCTCAATTGGCTAAAAGAATATTTTGATAAAAAATTTATATTTTAATGGATGAATTTACATGTTATATGAGAATAAAGTGAAATTTAGAAGTACCTTATTTTGTAATATCTAATTTTGGCTAAGTTTTCAAAATAATCATAAGTAAACAAGTTATTTAATAAGATTTGTCATATCCACCAAAGAAAGTTTCTCTGAATGGAGACAAAAAGAAAGTATATCTGTGGAAATATTTGTTTCATAATATTTATGTACTTTAATACACAAACTTGGAATTGATACTACTCTGTATTTAGCAGAATTTTCTCAGACTTTATATCTTGACAACCATAGGAAAAAATATGTTCTTAATTTAAAATATTGGGATTACAACTCAACTTCAGCACAAAAAACAAAACAAAACAAAAACAACCAATTTTAACGATGGAAAAGGACTTGAACACCCACTTCAAGCCCTTCGAGGATATACAAAAAGGACATTAAAAAAAACGCTTAATATCACTATGCATCAGGGAAATGCAAGTCAAAACCACAGGGAGATATCACCTCACACCCTTTAGGATGGCTACTATCAAAATAACAACTATTGTTTGAGTCCACTTATCTGAGGTTCCTAGAGTAGTCAAAATCATAGAGACTAAAGTAGAACAGTGGTTGCCAGAGTAAAGGGAGGGGGACAACTTATTTGATGGGTATAGAATTTCAGTTTGGAGTCATTAAAAAGTTCGGGAGATGGAGAGTGGTGATGGTTGTACAATACTGTGAATATACTTAATTCCATTGAATGCTACACTTAAAAATAGTTAAAATGGTCAATGTTATATCGTGCATATTTTAGCACAATATAAACATTTAAAATTTTTTTCAAACTTGAGTTCTACAGAGGACAGTCAATTATTTTCAAAGTCATTAACCATGAAACACTAACATTTCTAGATCGAATTCTATGTGCCAGGTTCTAAACACAATAGATATTAGTATTATCCACAGTTGGTAGGTAATAAAACATAAGGAGGTTAAGAATTTGCCCAAGGATGTACCTCTAGTGGGTAGTGAGCTTGGACTCAGACGTGAGCAAGCTGCCCCAACAGTGTCCCTACTAGCGTTACGACATTTTCCAATTTGAGTCTATAAAATGCTAATCCAAGATCACACATGTGGTTAGTGTTATTTCACTCATACATTTTGCCCACCAAATTGTAGCTGCAATGCAAGAAAAAAAAATCAAAGAAATAAATTGTAGTTTCCTGTAAGAGTGTCATCTTCATCTATCATATAAGTAGGGGACAGAGAGTTTTCCTTTAAGCCCAACCCTGCCTGAAATAAGCTGACTATATTAAACAGGTCAAGAAATCGTAGGACCTCCATGACATACGCAGCAACAGAGCCTCTAGCTTGGTAAAGAATTTTCACAATGAAAATATAACTTTGTTTTGCATCATGTAAATTGCGCATTATGAGCATTATGGAACAACTGTATCATTATCAATGGTGACACATTATAACTGCACCCTCTTCCAGCTTTCCAAGGTACCGCTTCATCTATTGTCTCTAACTTTATCCTCAGTGCAACCTTGTGCAAATGAAGACAAGGGTATTAAGCAATTTGATTAATGGCAGATCTGGGAATAAGAACCAGATCCTCTTGGGTGTGTTCAATAATTACTTGTTTATAAACTGACCTCTTGGGATTCTCCCAGAGAAAAAATGTTATGAATCTTAGGCCAGCTCACAGACTCCCTTATGTCAATTTAAGTTAAAACAAAGTTACCCATTTAAAACATTTTTTGATTATGTGATAATTTTATTCATAAAATATCCCCAGTTATTGTAGTCAAATTAAGTTAAGAAATCCAATCTCAGCTCACCCCTTGAAACCTCAAATTTTGAATGGGTTACAATGGTCTGTGCCCCAGATGTACCATAAAGTATATTCTATGTAGGCATATATCTTATTAAAATATGAAAGCAAAGGTGAAATATAAATTAAGCAGAGATAATAAAGTGTTATTTTATTATTAAAATAAAAGAACCAGGTGTAATGACAACTGATAAAAATGAAAAAGATACATGACGAAAACAGGCTAAATACTAATTATGGAAATTGAAAAGTTGAAACGAGAAAATTCGTATCAGGTAAAGCAGAAGGAATATCATTTATAAAGCCCACTGAAACATTTAAAATCCAGAAAGGAGATGACTGTATATGTAATGAAATGGATATTGGGAAGCCAATAAAATTAAGGTGTGTAGGAATTTTCTAAACATGAGTTTAGTTTAAAAACTAATATTTAACACAGAATTTCGGTAGAAGTGAAGCAGAATTTTAATAAATACCACAGGTTGTATGTACCCAAATCTGTGGACAAATCATATAATTTCTTTTAATAACTCAAAGCCACTGAGACTCAGACAGACTCAGGTGTGGTATAGACGGGCACAGAATGCTGCTCCTGTTTCTGTCATGAGAAAAACCCAGCTTCAGACCCCTCCACCTCGGCCCAGCACCCAGGCACCTCGGTGAGGGTGTCTCAGCTGCTGAGGTGTCCCCCACGACAAGGGGCTAGAAGAGGCTTTTTCCCCAGTGACAGACCTACCTAAAGTGATCCTTATATACAATTTCTATTCTGCCAAAAAATTAATCATTATTTATTTATTATAGTCAGAAAATATTTATTGCTCCAGAAACTGCCCTAAGTGCTAGGGATAAAACCAAGAACCAAAGACTGGGTCTGTCCTCATGAAGCTCATAGTCTATTGATTACATTGCACACATCTTCCTGTGCCATGAAATTTATTTTTTTGGCCATAATGTTATTTATGCCCATATTGCCCAACTGTATGGAACTGTCTCCTAATACTGGACACTTATGACTTTTATAGTAATGAAGCAGCTATGCTAAATAACACTGTCCACACTTTCTACCATTTTCTTTCTGATTTTAGGTTTTAATATGGATTAATCCTGCTATCAATAGAAATAATTTTTAACTGACATGAGAGAGTACATTTTGAACACTTCTATAATATTAGCAGGGTATCTTTCTTTTACTTTCACAGAAGGAAATTCGCATAACCAGCTGCACAGTTGTTGAGACAGAATATTTTCTTCTCGAGTCTCAATGGCTGATTTGCCACTATCATCGGCTCTTTAGCTCAAATCTGCTTTATTTTGTCTTATTATTTACTTCCTTAGTTTTTGTCTTTTTCTTTTTAGAGCCGCACCCACAGCATAGGGAAGTTCCCAGGCTAGGGACTGAATCAGAGCTGCAACTGCTAGCCTACACCTCAGCCACAGCAATGCGGGATCAGAGCCACATCTGCCACCTACAGCACAGCTCACAGCATCACTGGCTCCTTAACCCACTGAGCAAGGCCAGGGATCAAACCTGCATCCTCATGGATACCAGTCGGGTTCACTGACTGCTGAGCCACAATGGGAACTCCTTGTGCCCTTTTAATAGTGACTTGGTTATTGTTCTGTCTGAATACATTGAAGATTGTTTGTTTGCTTGTTTTTTGTCTTTTTAGGGCTGCATCTGTGGCATATGGAGGTTCCCAGGCTAGGGGTAGCATTGGAGCTGTAGCTGCCGGCCTACACCACAGCCACAGCTACGTGGGATCTGAGCCACATCTGCGACCTACACCCCAGCTCATGGCAATGCTGGATCCTGAACCCACTGAGCAAGGCCAGGGATTGAACCTGCATCCTCATGGTTACTAGGCAGATTTGTTTCTTATGAGCCACAATGGGAACTCTGATTTGTGATGTATTCTGGAGATTAAGAGTTTGAGCGGTCACTATTTTTGTCTGTGGTTTCTCTTACTGAAATATTTGGGAATGTTTTGATCTGCAAATTCAGACCATTTTTTCACTGGTGAACCTGTCAACAATGGTGATGAATATCTGTTTTCTTTTCCTGTGAGAGATATCTACGGGTTAGAATCCCCATGCTCTATTCTTCAGAAATGCCATCTTCCTTTTAAATATTTAAGGGGATTTTACTTAATTATGTTAAGCATGCCCCTGTCCTGTAGACGCTCTTCTCAAATATGTCCTCAGCCACTGACGTAATTCTCTTGAGCATCAGCTCTGCTCTTCACTGGCCCCCAACACAGACATGAACTCTCCCACCGACTTTATCACGGCACAGAAATTCTTCTGCATCTTTTCCATCCCCTGAGTGCACTGTTTTCTTGTCAGTGAGCCTTTTCTGTGGTTTTCCGCGACTATTTCAGACAAGCTGAATCCTCATATGTCTTATCGTTAAAATCTGATCTTAGACTTCCGAAACAGTTGGCCCTTGTCTAGTTCCTCATACAAAACACTTTCATAATCTACTGACTCTGACTTTTCAGAATGATGTGTCGTGCACCTTGACGGGGGAGTCTTTTCTATGGTCTCTCGTAAGTTTTGCCTTTGCTGTTGTTGCTTTCTGTTGATTCTTCCAGGAATCAGGAGATATTTTGCAGATGCTTCCAGTGTTTTCCAGTGACTGTCAGAATGGCCAGCATTCTCCACATCGTCTGTGCACTCAGGGCTGGTTGCAGGCATCTCTCTCTCTCTCTCTTTTTTTTTTTTTGGCTTTTTAGGGCCGCACCTGGGGCTTATGGAGGCTCCCAGGCTAGAGGTCGAATCGAAGCTGTAGCCACTGGCCTACACCACAGCCACAGCAACGTGGGATCCGAGCCACGTCTGTGATCTACACCACAGCTCACGGCAACGTTGGCTCCTTGACCCACTGAGCAAGGACAGGGATCGAACCCGCATCCTCATGGATGCTGGTCGGGTTCATTAACCGCTGAGCCACAATGGGAACTCTGCAGTCTTCTCTTGAATCAAAAAGGTCAAATTACCGGTTTCTAGTAGGACTTTGTCTTCTGGACTCACTCTAAACACCACATCCCTTACCTTTCACCATGGATGGGTGAAGAGCATAGAAAGCTGTCATTGCCAGTATAAATGCCATCCTCACCCCACCCAATATTTTCTTATGGAAACTATACTACTCAGAGTGCAATATATTTCTACCAAATCTCCCACCCCCAGGCTACTTTCTCCCTGGTTGTTTTCTGGGGCTCGGCATTTCCGACTAGTGGAAATACAAGACATGTGGCCAGTACGCTTCCTCAACGAGTGATGACCAAACAGGGCAGTTACCTCGTGGACAAGGAAGGCGACACTGGGAGAAAGTGCATCCCCCCTTGAAGGGAGTTATTTTTATTCACACTGGGCCATGATGCCTCATCTTTATAGTGATTAAAGCATCCTTCAAGATGCTAGGGATAGAATTACTGCAAATGTGGTTTGTTTATCACTTTCTGTTTGTTTGTTTGGCTGCGGTCAACTTTGATCTTTCCATATCTTCCTAGGAACCAGGAAAGGTTTATACCAGGGGCCGATAGCTACGTTATTTTAAACCTACAAAATTAAAAAAAGTTTAATTGGAAAGTCCATTTACAGAGACACATAAAGAATTACATCATTGACCGTTGCAACTGGGCAAAGGCTGTCAACTTTAAGCTTCCTTATGAAATTAGTTACAGGTTGTGTGAACAAAATCCATGCCAAAAACCGTCCAAAATCAGGTCTACGTGCACAGGAACCCTGTTGGCTCAATGGTCAGACAAACCCATAATGCTTGTGATTTAGGGTTAAAGTAATGGAAATATTTTTCTCCCTAAGGATTTGTCCTTGTACACTTTGGAAGAGACCTCCTGACCATCTCTTCATTATATATGGTAGCCACTTTAAAGTCATGCCAGTTCTGAAGGAAGATTAAGAATCAACGATAATCTGGAAGTTTCTGTTGTGGCTCAGAAGGTTAAGAACCCGACTAGTATCCACGAGGATGTTGGTTCAGTCCTTGGCCCCACTCAGTGGGTTAAAGATCCATCATTGCCACAAGCTGCAGTGTGGGTCGCAGATGCGGCTCAGATCCCGTGTTATTGTGGCTGTGGCATAGGCTGGCAGCTGCAGCTCTGATTTGACCCCTTGCCTGGCAACTTCCATATGCCATGAGGGTGGCCCTAAAAAGCCAAAAAAAGAAAAAAGGAATCAGTAATAATCTGGTGAACCTGCCCCTCAGCCACACACACACACACACACACACACACACACACACACACACGTGTACACACACAGTTAGGAAAACACATTACAGAGTTAATCACAGTCTCATCAAATGAGAGCAGGCTTATTAGCGCATCCAATCTATTGCAAAACCCATTAGGATGCCCCCAAGAAAATAAATGAAAGAACCCCTTCAGGGAGAATTGCAGATTGCATCAAATTTTGCCACAAAAGAAGCTTGCAAATATTATGAGTCATCCCGGGAAAGTTTGTCATTATGAATCAGTATTTTCTTCAACTATGAAAATAAAACATGCTCAAATTTAAAACTAAATAAACAACCACATTTATCTTTAAATCATGTGAGAAAGCACAAAAAGAAGAGAATAACACCACAGATAATCTTTTTTCCATTCAAGTTTGCATCTTCATTCCTGAAACCCATTTTAAAAACAACAGGGCAGGACACCATGGAAATAAAAGGTCCTTTCTCATTAGACTTTAATGTGTGACATCTCTGTAATAAAATTGAAAGCATGACTTGTAGTACAGTGCCAGAGTGCCAGTGCCAGGAGATTATATCAAAATGATACAAAATATTTCCTATCCTGTTTTAATTTGCAAATGTGGTAATAAATTCCATGTCATGTCATCAGGTAATATTTCTAACAATTAATTTTAGTGTTTATCTAAGCACTGATGGCCTCTCACATAATGCACAATGTCGTACAAGGATAATAACACAGACTTATGAATCTTACTGCCTCTTCAACTCCATTCCTTTTGTTTTTTGGTTACCTTTTTTTTTTTTTTTGTCTTTTTAGGGCTGCACCACTGGCATTCCATTCCTTTTTATTTAACCTTCCAGAGCCAAGGGTCAGAAGTGGTGAGACTGTGATAGACAAAAATGAGAGGAATGTCAAAATGATGAATGCAAAACTTTGTAAAAGAATGGCCTTTCCTTTTAAAGGTTTGCATAGGTTTTATACTAACAACATGAAAGAGAATAAATGCTTGCCCGTTTCTAGGCCGGGCGCATCACAGGCCACGCTGTGAATCAGTGCCGTGTCTTCCTGAAGGGTGCCGGGACCCAGCACGGTGCCGGGCACGTGCGAGGTGGTGAAAAGGTATTAAGTGGACGTGAATGGAACGATTACTTTTCCTCTGGAAGCTTTTATTCAACAGAAGATGTCGATTCATTGTCCAAAAAAGACTTATTAGGATTGTTCCTATAAAATTTGGTTTCTTTCTGGCTCTGTTCCCCTAATTTTTCGAATGAGGCAAACCAGACTGTCTCACACCCCAGATACTTCTCATTTGTATCAGTGTTCTATTCTGTTCATTAATAAAGGCATATTATCTGCCTGGTGCCCTGCCTTTTGCTGAAGAAAGCCACGGCAATCCCATTTAAAGTCTTTTAACCTATTCACTTTGTGGTCTGGCTACAGCAGAGCCTTCTGGGCTTTGTAACCGAATAGCGCCCCTTTATCACCCTGAATGGTTTATTAGAGCCTGCTTGTACTGATGATTTAGTTTTACTAGGGTGAGGCCACCACTCCAGGGCTTCCAGCTCTGTTTGGGGACTCTTCTGTCACTTTAATGTTTAGGGGTTTGTCTGTTTTCTCGTGAAAGGGGCTTTCACTGAATTTTAGCATTATTTACACTATTTATTATCGTGAGACAAATTGAAGGGGGCTGAGGACAGCGCTCTGTGCTCCAGAATCGCTCTGAGATCCGTGGCATAACAAAGTCACTGAGAATATTCAGGCCCTCCGTGGGAGTCACACAGACTCTTGGCCAAATGGACGCTACCGTTTTTCAGTTACAGAAACAAGCAGAAAAATAATGCTTGACCTCCTTCAAAACTTGAATTTTGCAGCTCCAGCTGCTTTGCCAAACCTGATGTAGTTTCAGCTTTCCTTGATCTTTTTCACCTCGAGTTCCCAGCAGCTGGGCATTCAAAGGGTCAGAAAGCATATCATCTAAGACCTGAGGCCCTGGGCCCAATCCTGGGTGAGACTCGGGCTCCTGCTCTATCTTCCTAATTCTGTCTTCTTTTTCTGTCTTAATTTTTTATTAGAAGTAATTTACAATGCTCTGTCAATGTTGGCTGTACAATGAAGTGACCCAGTTATGCATTTATATGCATTCTTTTTTTCATATTATCTTCTAACAAGTGTTTGGATATACTTTCCTGTGCTGTACAGCAGGACCTCATTGCTTATCCATTCTAAATGAAACGGTTTGCATTTACTAACCCCAAACTCCCTGATTCCATCGTCTGACTCCATCTACAGGCCTGGAGTCCTGCCTCGCCTTCTGTTCTGAAGCCTGCTGTTTCTCTGCCCCATACTTTCATCTCCGCTTGTGGAACCCAAACCCACAAACCCCAGTGGGCTCAGCTTCCCTTTGAGGTGAGCTCTGTCCAGCCTATTTTGTGAACTTAGCAGCTGGGGTTGCATTGGTCTTGGCAGCTCTTCTCTGTGGAAAACAGGCTTTTCTTACCAACGAGGTTCAACCTCACAAGGCTTGAGCTGGGACGACAAATCTAACGACCGCCAAAGTCAATCTGAAAAATGAATGCTATTTTTCCAGAAAAAAAGATAACTTTCATAAATTAAACAATACCGCTGCGAGAAAGAATGATAGCGCTGAACTGCTTGCTGTGATTTTAGAAAGGGAAGAACATAAGATTCTAAACTGCATTTGCCGAGATCAGGGCTGACAGATCTCAGCTTCCGCTCAACTCAAGCATCAGAAAGACCTTTGGTTTGGTTTTTGTTTTTCCAGGCCGCTTCTAAAATCAGACAGAAGGAAAGCAAATGTTTAAATAGTCGTGTAAGGATCAGTAGGTGTAACTAATCAAAACCTTGTCATTTTTAAATCAATCGGCAAAACCCAAAGGTTAAAGCCGTGCCTCCCTCCTTTCTTAACACCAGCAGTGAGGTGAAGGATTTAATTAGAAGTGAAATGCAATGATCAAGAAGACATGAAAAGAAAAATACTATACAGTTAATGTAAAAGAACAAACAAAAAAAACCTAAATACCTCTGCAACTATTTTCCTAGTGACTCTGCCAGGGATTAAAATAATCCGGAGTGATAGGCTTTCAACAGCCCTTGAAATGGTGAAATTCTTTGACTTTCTGGCCTTGCAAACCACTATCTTCCAGTGTAAATCAGCAAAGAAGGAAGAAAATCAACGGGGCTGAATTCTTCCAAATTTAGGCAGCCTGCAATCCAAAGATACCCTTCCCAGCGAAGCATCCAAATGAACTCCATCCAAAATCAAACCTTTGCATTTGTAGACCTTTCCTGGGTAAAAAAGCTAATGAACAGATTCCATGACTCCTTTTTTTCTGGTATGCAAATCTTCTTTGGCACGTCCTTTACAACAGCAATCACACTGAATTTAATGAAATCCATGCAACAGCCAAAAGTTAATACCATTTAGGTGCCAGATGCTATAATCACCATTATTGTTTGATTGACTTTGAAAAGTAACCAACAAAATATCCTTGATCTCTTGTTCAGTTTCTGGGAATTTCAGAAAAATTCCTGTTAGTGACTTAATAGCATGCATTTCGAGGTACTTATTTTTTCCAGAATTTGAAAATTCTAAAGTCACTGGCATTTGAATTGTGCCACAAATGATTTTTCTTCAAATATGGACTGATTACTGTCTGAAACTTCATGCATTCTTTGAATAGCTGAGTTACTTAACAGAACAGGAAGGTCAAACTACCTGATTCTCTGAACTCCAAGATCACCTCATTCCAAACCATAACCCCACTAAGAATTAACAGCATTCAGTGGAAGAATCCAACCAGATGTTGAAATATCTTTCATGCTTCACTCACTAAATCTTGACCTGAAACATGAGTTTAAAAAAAAGTAGCAAAAACAGCTGAAGTATTTTTGCTTTCCTGTGGGCAGCTTCCAATTTGCCTGAGTTTAAAAAAACAAAACAAAGACAAAACTTTGCATTGATTTTTAAGACAAATAAAACCAGATCTCACTTTCTAAAAAAAACAGATCCTTCTAGGTTTCGTAGTATCATACAAGCAGACTTTTTGGAGACAGCATCAACTTCACAAGTTTTAGTATAAAGCTGAAGAAATTTCTCTCTGCATCAGTGACTGTGACCTTGGTTGCAGAAAGCTGTGTTGTTTTGTGCAACAAATTGCATCAATCTGGCTTTCTCTGATAGTTTGTGTTTAATACAATCAATCCGTAGCATCTAGCAGGATGCCTTAGCGGCAATGGGTACTGAGTAAACAGTTGATAAATAAATAAGCAGGTTAAATGAATAAATATCACAGCTAACCTTGTTAATGATTAAGTAGTGGACAGCTCTTTTAAAATCCATCCCCTTGAAAGTAAGTTTCTGGAGTTCCCGTCTAGACTCAGTGGTTAACAAACCTGACTAGTATCCATGAGGACTTGGGTTTGATCCCTGGCCTGGCTCAGTTGGTTAAGGATTGGGCATTGTCGTGAACTGTGGTATAGGTCGCAGGCATGGCTAGGATCCCATGTTGCTGTGGCTGTGGTGTAGGCTGGCAGCTGCAGCTCTGATTTGCCTAGAAGTTCCATATGCTGCGGGTGCAGCCCTAAAAAGCCAAAAGCCAAAAAAAAAAAAAAAGAAGAAGAAGAAGTTTCTGCAAATGCGGGGGATTATGATCTCCAAATATTTAATGTGGGCATGGGATTAACTACACTAGCACATAAATAATCTAAATATGTATATATAAATATAAATAATTTAGTTTACTGTACATCTGAAAACTAACGCAGTATTGGGAATCAACTAAACGTCAATGAAAACAAGAAATTTCTCAAGACTCTAGCCATGGATAGCAGAGTTTCTGGTTCCAGTTTTTTTTAATTCTCCTAATTAATAAATAGGTCTCATTTTCAGTCTTTTTAAAGCACTGTAGGTCTCACAGAACAATGGCTTGTCATTGATTTTAATATTTTTCTACAGTTTTAGGAGGGGTTTAAAAAAAAAGGGGGAGGATGCCAAAAACAGCTTGTGCTCTTTGCTGCCAGGGTAGGATGCTAACGTAAGGAAGGTGATCAGTGGGAATACAGAAGCTATTTTAGCCTTTGAGCATTTTCAGAAAACTGCTCCCACCAATGCACATAGGCACACCAACCAAAGGATCAGCCTGACCTACTCTTCAATCCTAACCTTAAGAAAAAAAAAAAAAAAAAAGGAGAGAGAGAGAACCAAAACAACAAAGTATGCTTCAGTAAGAAGAACACTGGTGTCAGAAACCACGGAAACGATGGTTAAGAATTATAATTATGAACATAGCTATAAGTCTAGAAATGACTCATCCATAAGAGTACTGATTTTGGAGACTGATCCCATTTTATTTTACCTCAGCACCATCACCTGATTGTTGTGTGATCTAGTCGCAGTTTTTTCATCTTTAATGTGGGTATAACAATACGGGCTCCATGAGGTTATGAGAAACATTAAATAAACAGTCAGGCGCTTAAAGGTACAAAATTTGTACACGCCCCGCATCCATATGCATGTGTGTATATGCTGCTTTGAGCAATTCAAAACTCTTATTTTTTCTGTATTCCTGTATATTCAGAATCTCAAAGCAGAGAAATGTGCCCTAATGAGGATATGTCTGATGGTAAACTCAAACAAATTAATCTGGCTACATGTAGAGGTTATTCATAAAATAGAATGTTATCTTATTATGGAGAGTATAGGCTAGCATCTAAAATATTTTAACTCAAGGATACAGACTTCCCACATTATTTTATTTCTACCTAGCCTAACATGTTATGATTAATTCTGAGCACCTATAACATAATCTTAAACTCTAATGTGACAAGTCAGAAAAATGAAGGACTTTTTTTTTTTAAACCCAGCCTTTCATAATTTAAAATGTAACCTTTTGGTTTACATGATGCCTGCAAGCAGTGACATGGATGTTGACAACATTAATATCACTATTTCTGTCACTAAAATCTATAGCAAATACATTAGCAGCCACAAACGGAGGTAGTTTTTCAGAGAGCTTGCTAATTGCATTGCTGCTGTGAACTTAGCTTTGCAGTGTTAATACATAAAAACGCAGAGCTGAGAAAGAAATAAATCCTGAGATGGTATGTAAACAGGTTGATAGCTATTTTTGAATCTATTACACTTGTGTTTAGATGACATATCGGGTTCTCATTCTTGATATTGCGGACTGATATTTCCCAAATATGATCAACAAGACAAAGGCTGTCTGTTTGAGAGAGGACAATTTATTCAACATCCTAAAGTAAAATCAGTATCTAACAGTAGAAAAACAGATGGTCTTAGATGTGTGATCCAGGATTAACTGAATTCTTATTCATTTTGAATTTCACTGTATCTTTCTTCAGTCCACCAAGAGCCCACTGAGCAAAGAAATCGGTGTTCAAGGCACAGGTTCAGCCTTAGGGAATGGGGTGCGACAATGGCCTGTTAGAGAGCTCAGGATTCAGGCACCAGCAGCCCTACCTCCAAGCCTACCCTCAACCACCATGCGACATCGTCCTTGCCTCAAAAGGCACTTGCCGCCTAATATTCCTGGATGGTTAAGGAAAACTGGCTTTCACTTCCAAGCAACTAATAGTAATAATAATAATGATAAAACTGTTTCTGTGATAAAGAATACATATAATTCATGATAATATCTACGCCTCAACGTTGCTGTTTTTTTCAAATAAAAAATAAATAAAAATGATGCAAAAGAATAAAAACTAAGAGAACAAAAGAACTTGTCTGTAGGACAGAAACAGACTGAAAGAGTTTGAAGTCAACTTAGGGTTACCAAAAGGGAAACCACTGGGGGAGAAGGATAAATTTGGAGGATGGAAATAACACATACTCACTACTGTGTATAAAAGAGAGCACAGGAACGTCTATTCAATGTTCTGTAATAACCTATATGGGAAAGAAGGAATAGATAGATGGGTTTGTATAACTGATTCAATTTGCTGTAAACCTAAAGCTAACACAGCATTGTACATCAACTATACTTGAAAACAATTTAAAATATAGGTAAATAAAGAAGAAGGATTAAAAGCTAAAAATCACTTTGCTTACTCCATCTACTGTGAATCCCAGCTCTTCAGAATTGGAAAGAACTTCAACTGCTCACTCCCTTTCTCAGTCTGAATATGGGGAGAAATTATATAGACAGACGATAAGCATTATGAGGGGCCTTTTCAAAGTCATGAGTTGGTTGGTGGCCCAAGACCATCAGCTCCTGGATTCAACTCATTCCACTGCCTGTCCCAGCAGGGAGCCCCACATGTACATTTCCTAAAAGCCAATGTTCCTCACACACCTTCACAGAAAACATAAAGACGGCATTCATTAGATTTAAATGCCTTCGTTATTATCCAACTTGGAAAAGAATAAAGACATTTTGTTTAAAGGAACATGCAACACCATTGGGCAATGGTCATAAATTCAATATTCTTCTCAGAATGAATCTAAGAATAGGAAAGAACAGACACACTTTTATTTGATGGTACAGTTGTACTGTTCAAAGAAGAAACTCTCCAAACAAGACAAGTTATTGGCAGCAAAACGTGGGGCTTCCCCATCAACTTTAACATCAAATTCCTTATCAGGAAGCCCCAACTGCCGGTGTCAAGAGGACAAAAAGATTCATAAATTGGATGTTGTCATAAGGTGCCTTTTTCAATGTCTTTTTCCTTTTATGCTCTGTTCTTTGAAATTGCCTAGACAATAAAACGTAATCTTAATTTTATATATTTGACTTTGTGATTAACTTGATTCAGATGGGATTTCAAGGTGGAAGGGCATCACATAACATATAAGAAATTATTCATGGTTCCTAAGGTTATTTAAATCATGCTAATTGTAAATCCCCACATATTACGGTTTACACCCCAAGGTGGTAACTGAAAAGTTAAGAAAAAGGAAAACAACTCTTGAGTAACTGTACAGTGTGAGATTTAAAACTTAACAGAACAGTTGCGACTTTGTTCCTACTCATAATGGTCCATGTACTTAAAGCAAATAAAATCAGAATTTGTTAAACGCCATATTTTATTCATCTCATGTTTATATAAAACAAAGGGGAAGGATATTTGAGGGGAAGGATATTTTGAAAAGGGAGTTTGCTTTTATTTTGATTTGAAATATGCTATCAAAAATGGACATAAAAAGAAATCTCTAAAAAACGATACGACTTAACCTTAGAAGCAGTGAGGGAATATTCTGATCTGTATTTTTCATGAATATCAATTAGAATATCGTCTTGTATTACACTCTTACTGTGGACTTTCAATCTGTGTAAGTTCCTTACAAGTATGTACCTTGGATTCTGTATTACAGTGACTCCTAATCTAAGACTAGACCATAAACTCAGACTGTGAGAGAATGAGAGTCAGGCGAACACACTGGTCTAATGATGGACTGACCGTGAACCTCCAGTTGATTCTCATCAGATGATGAGCTTGACTAGGTGGCTTCCCTGCTTTGGACCTTGGCTTCCTTTTCTATACAGAAGACAACCAAAACTACCTTGCATGCTTATTTTATAGTAAGAATTCAAAGACCACAGGGCTGGACTGCAGCACTGGTATGCTTCTTAGAATCTAATCCTCCCTTTTTGGAAAGGAAACAAATCTGAGACCCAGGGGAAAATGCCTAAGCAAAGGTCACAGCGTCTTTAAGTCATGTGGTCAGGTCACCACACCACCCAAGGCACACTAGGCTTTATGCTTGAGCTTTATAGGGGGGAGGGCCTTTCAATGATGAAAACTGATTTGATTCCTACTTTTAATAGCTGAGTACACTCATTCCATGATATCAAAGGGGGATGGGTTCCAGGATCCCACCCCAAACCAAAATTCAAGTCCCTCAGGTAAAATGGCATAGTGTTTGCATATAACCTTCATATATCCTCCCTTATACTTTAAATCATCTCTAGATTACTTATAATAGCTAGTACAATATAATAGTTGTAAATACAATATAAAGGTTTTGGAAATAGTTGTCTGTGTGTGGCAAATTCACAAGTGTTTGCATATAACCTTCATATATCCTCCCTTATACTTTAAATCATCTCTAGATTACTTATAATAGCTAGTACAATATAACAGTTGTAAATACAATATAAAGGTTTTGGAAATAGTTGTCTGTGTGTGGCAAATTCACATTTTGCTTTTTGGAACTTTCTGGAATTTCTTTTCCAATATTTGTGATTGGAAGTTGGTTGAATCCATGGATACAGAACTTGAGGATACGGAGGGCCAACTGTACATGAAGGAGGGGACCAGCAGTCCCTCCCCCCAGGAATAGCAGTAAGACCTAAACTATCCCAACACAACGATTTTGCTTATTTCATACGTCACAGCTCAACTCAAGAAGGCTTTCCATCCTGAAGTGTCATAGATAGGAAGAAAGATCACCCCCACAGGAAAAAAAAAAAAAACACATGGGTGGGTGGGGAGACGGAGGAGAGAACAAGAGTACAACTATGTCTTCACTCAGATAGGGTAGGAAGACTGTATTTGCAAGGCTGAGCGGACTCCAGGTGGCTCACTGAGTTACCTGAATGCTGTTAGCGTAGGTTCCCCAATTCCTAGCCCTTCTATAGTCTTCATCATTCTTTTTCTGATTCCCCTGAGGGATGGGAGCACTTTTATATTGTCCTCTACTGCCTCCCTCTGTCTTACTGGGTCCTCCATAAAACATCCCTTCTTCTTTGCAGTTGGATGTTTTCAGGAAAGGGCTTGACTCTTTCACATTAGGGTAAATGACTATCATCCACTTTTAATCTTCTGTGGCACGTTTACTTGGAAATCCAAATGAATCTCTCATGAATCACATCCCAGGCAATGTGAAAATGTAAGTTTTCAAGTGGTGTCTGGTTTCCACTTTGAAAAATGGGGAGCACGATGAGCCCAGACTAGCTAACAAAATGTGATTACGGCGGCACCTGTAAATGGGACACTGTCTTCTAGCCCTGTTCCCCAAGGAAGGCTGGTCTCTTTATTTATACAATGCCTAGGCTCAATGCCTAAGATTTACCTTCTTGTAGCTCACTTAAAAAAAAGACCTTCCAGCCTTCATTTCCCCGCTGGTAACTCTTTAAGGATTCCACTGTCCCTTCTTAGTTCTGCTCTTCAGGTCCTTGGACATGGATTCCCAAGGATATGCCGACTCACCCACTTCCCTGGCTCCCTTCCTGACAGCTGGCCTGCCCTTTGTTCTGGGAGTTCCCCAAGTCAGAGCTAGCTCATTTCATTATTAATTCATAGAGCCACAGGTGTATTTCTGAACAATTTAAGAAAGGTAATTGAATCCATCATGTACCAATCAAATTGTTTCACGAAATTCTATTCATTGAATTGCCTTCTACTGAGGGGTACCAGTAATTACTCTCACGATGTGTAATAGTTCATCGGGGCTATGAACTAACAGAAAAAAAATGAAAAAATCATCTTGACACCTGTGTTTCTCTTCAAATTGCTACAGTGATCATTGGCTGAGAGCCAAGGACAAAGAATGCTTTAAAAGAGCTAAGTTTTTTAAAGAAGATTTTCATATGATAAAGGTATATGTAGATTTCCGTCTCTCTTGGGGAGGGACTCTTTATCAAATAACATGCCTCAGATTTTCAGAAAAGCAAGGCCAGATCATTATGTGTATCTCTTTATTTTAGTATCACGGTTATACCTTAGCCAATTGAAAGTTTATTGGCAGAAAGGCCAGTAAAAGCTTCACGACTATCTAAAGATGGCGCCAATGTAGGTTTAACTGCCTTTCCAAGAATGTTTTTGAGGTTTACTGTTACTGTGCAGTATTCTTATTCCATAGAAGGGAAATGAAATGTAGTTGTTGAAAACTTAATGCCCCCAACGTATCAAATTGAGACCAAAGAAGAATTATGTTCATGGAGAAATGCTGTCACTGAGATGACAACTTGCATGCATTTGTTTAAATGAAAAAACAGATTGTTCAAATATTGCGGGCTGCTTATGATGCATGATCACTTTGGCTCCTCCAGGAAACTGTAAATGCTTTCAAGAAGTCGAAAATGTTTTTCGTTAGCAATGTTAGGAAAGGAGGCTAAATGCATGGAGCTAGTTTATTAATAGAATAAATGTCAGAGAGTTTTATTTTAGTTGATCCATACTGAACTAATCTAGTTTTTAAATAAAAATTCTAACATTTGCTGTTTCATTGCCAACTTAGGCCTGAGATGAGAGGCACTTGAAGGCAATAGAAAGAAGCCTAGATCGGGTACCACACAGCACAGCCTCTGGTCCAACTTCCACTGCTAATGAACTTGACCACCTTGGACCTCCGTTTCCTAAGACGCACAATGAACTGCTCAACCAAGATGGTCTCTAAGACCCCTTCAGTCTTTGAAATGCTTCAGGGCGAAAGCTGCCAATGTTAAAGCTTCTGGAAGGACAAGGAAGGCATTTGGTGCCCCAAGTTTTCCTAAGACTGAACACCTGCTTTGGTCTTTTGAATGGTCTGGACTCTGTTTCACACCTTAGCTTTGAGCTGGATGTAAGATTTCTAACTCCTCACAGTATGGTTCCTTGTGTTATTGGGATCTTGAGAATCGTATTCTAAATTAATTCATATTAAGCTGCCATTGGCTCGCTTCCACTTTTAAAATGATTATTGTATATAATAATGGCTATTATTCCCTACTGATGACAACCTATAATACACCATTTTCATCAAAGTTAAAGAAAGACATGCATCCAGTGGCCTGCACACTCAGAAGAAAATAAAAGCATCCTTACCCTACTAAAGTACTTATAAAAGAGCATTTTTTAAAAGCCATGATTTAATAAAATAAAATGTTCTCTGTCACTCAAAAGATAAAGGCTGTCCCTAGGATAAGGAAGGATTGAAGGTAGTTGCCTAAGACTGAATACTTATTTTGATCTACCAAAACACTACATTTAGGGCTACATTTTATACTCGGACATACAAACACACACACGTGCATGCACCAGACACTAAATACATTGATCAAGGTCTAAATTAAGAGGAAAAAGAAAAATAAAAGCACTAAATGCTTCATCTTCTCCCAGAGAGAGCTAGAAGTTGTTACTTTGTTCCTTAACAGTTACATCAACAGAGCTTTAAAGTTTTCCCGGAAAAGATTAAAGCATCTACATGCAGAACAAAAAAAGAAAGTGGCTACCTTTCAAATTGCTGTGAAATGCAGAAGACAAGAGAAATTAAAAATTAAAAGTGTGAACTGAGATGACTACGGTAGACCACACCTAAGAGAAAAATAAAAGTAGAAGATCTAAATCTCCCCTTTATAAGGCAGACTCCCAGAAATCATTGAAAAAATACAATATTTCATTTTTTACAAGAAACATTTAAAAAGTGAAACATCTCTAGGAAAGGACACAGACAAAAATCTAGAGTACAGCTCCCTCTTCTCTACCCCCCCAACAAAGACTCAGGGTAAAAAATACTGATATCAGTATTATTGGCAGTAATAACTACATGAGAGCAGGGACCACATGTTTCGTTTACAGACCTGCTCTCAACAAGTCATTTGACAGCCATGCCAAAGGACCCTGCGGAATCCAGCCCCGCTCTATAGCACTGTCCTTGATTCTCCATATGCTAGGCAACTACCCAACTAAATTACCCTATCAAGGCAAATCCAGGTTCTTCCGGATTCCAACCTCAATTTAGATACTTTGTTTCACATTATTAATACGTATTAATAAGTACTATTGGCAGCCTTCCTTGTTTCACCAACAGCTGAGTTCCCTGCCGGTGGCCTCATTCACACACGGTCCCCTTGATCATTGCTCCAGTTTTCTGAACCTAACTCACAGGCTAGTTTGTGAAGGGCCGTTTTTCATAAGCCGCCTTGGTTTAAACAGGGAAGCAGAGAATTGTTTTAAACAACATCCGCCCCCCCCAAAATGTTCAACTAAAATTAAAGGAAGGTAACTGGCAACCATGAAGCCATCAAAGTGAGAGACTGTTGAGAACTAAAACTACTTAAAGAAATGTGGTAATGACTCAGGCAATAAAAAGAAGTAGTAGTAGTACCTGGACTAACACAGAATTCTAGGACCTAGACTAGAAATAGGTCAGAGAGTTTGGATTTGAAACACATTTGTGGTTGGATAAGATGGAGTGACTGATGAGGTGCGGAGTTAAGCCTGTCTCCAAAGCTGCTACACTGGAAGTTTCAGTGGATAGCTTTGGTCATCCTGGTCATCCTAATTTAAATGGACCCACAGAACACTCAGGATCAGAAAGACAGTAGGTAATGGGGAGGGATTTCGTTTAAATAATACAGCTGATCTGGTCATACTTTGGACCATTCTGACTGAGTGCCAGCTATGGGCAAGAAGTGATCTCTGGAATAATCAGGAATGACTAGATGCTGCGCTGGATTAGGTCAGAAGGGAGCCGTAAATAACTCTTGCCCCTGCTGAACCTCTCTTAAGTCAACACCTATTTATGGTTCTCAGTGAAAGTAGATCAGGACAATGACCTACTGGGGTGGGTCCAATGTTAAAAGGGAACTCATGCTTTAAAGAACCTAATATCAAGTTTAGACTCTTTTAACAAGCTTAGTCATAAGTTGCATAAAACGAAGTAGCAGTGTAGTCGGCTGGATCCAATTATGAATGACTCAAAACCAGCAACCTCCCACTTTGAAATCTCACAAGATTCGCACTCTGTGTAAGAAACACTTTCCTCACACCGAGAGCCTTTTAGGAGCCCTCCGTCACATCCATCTGGCACCAGGGTAGCGCTGTTATGGATCATCAAGACAGGCTGGCTGGAGAGGTAGATCACTTTTGTCAAGGAAGGAAATTTAAAGAGTTGCAGGATCATAACTCTTATCCTCTACAGTGAAAATGGCATTGTTGATGATTTAAGAACTTTGGATGGTGCTACTCAGCCAGGATAATTATAAAGAATACCCCATTGTGGAATATTATTCCACAGGTCTGTAAATTTTCTGTCACTTTTCCTGCTCGGGCTCATCTTACGTATCAAAAAACTCACACTGTCCATAAAATGGAAGATATGCCATATAAGAGTTATCTCCAAAAGATCGTTTATGTGAAATCATTTCATAAAGGGCTGTTTGAACGTGAAGTCTTCATAGTTATTTTAGCCTATCACAGAACTCGGAGATTTAGAGTCAGACTCTCGTTCTCTTTTGCTGGGCTCTTGGAAACAGTGAGCACAATGGAATTCTAAAACAGAGAGAAAACAACGGCTCAGAGTTACGATCGCTGCTCTACAGTTCCTGGATTTAATTCTTGCTTCAAACAGGAGCAGTAATAAAACCAACCTTGAATTCAGCACGTCTTTTCTACACACTGTCAACTGCTTTCCAGTTTCATCCTTGACCCTGATTCAGTTCCTTCTTTGGGGCGGTCACATTCACATGGACTTCCAAATGACCTTCTTTATCATGTTGTCTCTGAGTTTCAGAGCGACCTGAAACACAGTTTTTGTGTCTGGAGATAAAAGGCCGGCTGCTAAGATGCAAAAACTGGCGACCCAATTGTGGAGATGCATTAAGAATAGACATTTCCCATTTTACTTAGTTTAGTTTAGTTCTCGTTTTAGTTTGGATGACATTTTATTGGTATTTTTTTCTTTGAAAGCAGCATAATTTAAAAAGAAAGGACAGACAAGTTGAGCACGTAATGTGTGTTCATTAAAAAGTAAACCCATGCTTATTTACGTGACCTGGGTTTTTGTTGTTCCTACAAAACTTGCTTGCCTTGGCTTTTGTTGTTGTTTGTTGTGGTGGTAGTGGTTTCAATATCTTAAGCAAAGAATCTTCTTACCTTCTTGCCTATGCTTCAGGGGTGTCTTCCAAAGCATGACACTATCCAGATGCTTACATATTTCCAGGAAGAGGAAATAAAGAGTTTTAAGAGGTGTTTCATCATCCAAAATTAACCATTTCACTTACTACATGCTCTGTTTGTTTCAACATAGTATTTTCAGGGGCTCAACACCAGATCATTCTGTATATGTATGTAAGATATTTGTATCACCTAGAATTTGTAAGTTATTGAACAAGAATGCCGAATGGATTCCTCCATTTTCTAATAATTAGAAACAAATCCCATATTAAAATAGGAAAGAAGCAATGTGATACAGCTTCCTCTTTTGATCTAATTCTATTTTCTGCCTTGGTTCATTTCTAGCACTTTGCGGCACACACAACTGAATTAATGAAATTAATGATATTTAGCAAATGAATAAACGGTTTAGACTACGGGTTAGGTCTCATGAGGGTTCCATTCTCTGTGATGTTTTGAGGAAACCACGAGGAGCTGAACTTTTCTACACGAACAGGCAGAATATAATCCTGTGTGGTTTTCTGCACCCTGGGGTAGATGTGCACCATGCCGAGCTGGGAAGCTGGAACACCCTTCCCAGATTCCCTTTGCTGCGGAGTTCTGACTTGGGGGCAGAGCCGAAGAGACAGCTGTGCGAGGTCTGGAACGGAACCACGAAGCCTAGGCCATATCCCTCCTGTGCTGTGCCAGTCTCGGGGGG